>JADBJO010019231.1:31179-33668 GCA_016801955.1 Conus betulinus | reverse complement strand
GACTCGTGCTCGCCATGCCAAATCTGTATGTTCAATTACTAAATGGACAATCTCTTGCTGATTTTAATACTGTGTCGTTTGAGATACGGCGTCTGGGTTTTTCTTATGTACTAATGTCTGGTGTGAGATAGATAGATAGATAGACAGACAGATAGACAGACATATAGATAGATAGATAGATAGATAGATAGATAGATAGATAGATAGATAGATAGATAGATAGATAGATAGATAGATGGACGGACAGACAGACAGATATATAAATAGACAGACAGACGGACAGATATATAGACAGACAGACAGACAGACAGACAGACAGACAGATAGATAGATAGATAGATAGATAGATAGATAGGTAGATAGATAGATAGATAGATAGATAGATATACAGACAGATAGATAATCGTAGATAGTATGATTTACCGTGTTTTATATCACAAGATGTTATGTTGCAGTATGTGATAATGCATCGCCTGCCTTTACGCTGTTTTGTCCTGCATGCTTTTTTTCTCTTTGTTTTTCCTTTTTTTTCTGATGAACTACCTTATACCTCAACATATTTTTTTTTCTCACTCAGAGATACATCCAGGCTTTTCCCCAATGTTGAAATCACCACGGCTACTTCGCATTCTCCTTAAATCGCACAAACATTAAACGTTAGTACTTAGGTCCTCAGCACTCACTTTCTGCATACTAGTGTAAAAGCTGATAACGGTTTTTGCATAGATTAACCTGCGGAGTATGATCCATTGCTTAGCACCGAGGGCACAGACTGACAACAGCAAGCGGAACTACTTCTCGTGTCAGTAGATTGGGAAACCCATGACGTCGCTCAGGGCACAATTAGCATATTCATTAACCTGCTGGCTTCTCAAGTTGTTTGAATCAATTTGTATTGAGTTAGGTTCATTCATTGTCAGTTGATAACGTTTCCTTTCTTGTTAGTCGGATAAATTATTATGCAAAATGTTCCACTGTAAAAGACTAGTTTGTATCTGGCCCCAACTGGGACGCCTAAAACACACAGACGTGTTTCACTCTATTACGGGACACGTCACAGAGAGTCCCACCAATGGCTTCTTACTAGCAGTGCATACATCTGTATGCTTAATGCCTGGGCAGCGCTAAGAAAATGTATCTTGTTTGGTGCGTAGCACTAGCCTGATAACATTGATCTACACCACTCATAAATAAAAACCAACCAACCAACCAACCAACCACCAACCAACCAACCAACCAACCAAACCAACCAACAACAAAAACAAAAACAGAAAAGCAAAACCAACAGCAACAAAACCACAAAACACAAACGAAACAGACACACAAACCCACCGAAAAAAGAGACAAATGAAATCCCGTACCTCCACATACCTTGCTTTCGTTGTAATCTCACTTTGGATTATCTTATAGTATCCATGCCAGAAGGAAATTCGTTCTGAAATCGCATGTAGTTGTAAGTCTATGAAGACCACCGTTGGGTGGATGTGGTTGCGTCCTCCAGGGGGAGGTACACGTTCATTCTGATCCCGAACCTAAGCAATGATTACACACGTAATTAGATAAAATGTAACCTAGCAGATGGACACCTTAATGAGCGGCCTCAAACCGATACCACTGAACACCTTTTAGTCACTAAGCAGAGTAGTAGTGTTTTTTTTTGTTGTTGTTGTTTTTTTCCCTGGTAAGATTTGAGAGACTGTCGGATTCAATTGCCTTTTACGAAGTGCTGATAGCGTTACGGGATATGGCTGCGTGTGGGGTCAGATTGAACGGTGCAGGAGTAACGCCAATGTGGAAGCACAGACATTAGACCATGCAAATAGGGTTCCTCTCAGCCTCAAGTTCCAATAGAAATTGTGGAAGAAGACACACGTGAGACCGTCATGCTGATTCCACAGCGGTTTCTGATTTCAGTGTCTAGGAGTGCTTGACTCGATGTGCATGTCTGGTCTCCTGACACTGAAGTCTTAATTCGATCTGATTAAAACTTGGTTCTAGATTTTGATGCATACACATATCAACATAATTTGACTTCACAATCGACTTCGCCTCATATCAGTGGATAGATATTCACCAACTGGCGTTTCTGTTTCTGTTCATTTAGACGTTTTCCCTCATAAGATATTACCCCAGTGTTGATCAGGAAGAACCAGGGGGTCAGGCTGGCGCTATTGTCTTCCTACCTGCCATCATTGATGCTACAGCACTGCAGTGAGGTCTTTGGTGGGCAGTGGGGTCGGGGGTGATTTATTGTAGGTGGGAATGGGTGGTGGGAGTGCGCGTGCTGAAGAAATCACAGTCAACTGACCTTAACCCGCGACGTTACTGGTATTTTACACAAGCGGTCACATGAACTTGGGGGGTCAGTGAACGACAACTTTTCCTTGAAGTTACTAGCTACGTAGAATAGAAACCATTTTTTTAATTCCATTGTCGAGGCGCTAAGCTCAAGCACCACCATAAGTGTGTGTGTGTGTGTGTGTGTGTGT
>JADBJO010019231.1:23679-28679 GCA_016801955.1 Conus betulinus | reverse complement strand
AAAAAGAAGAGTATTAAACTAAATATTCAGTCATTTTAAAATATACAACCAGGGTCAATTGTTCAAACACATTTAACATTTTCTCATACACACACACACACACACGCGCGCAAGCGCGCGCACCACGCGCGCACGCGCGCGCACACACGCACGCACACACACACAATAGCACACATGTCTATCTATCTTTCTATCTATCTATTCATCTATTTGTTTGCCATGTCTATCTATGTATCTATCTCCCTGTGTGTGTGTGTGTGTGTGTGTGTGTGTGTGTGTGTGTGTGTGTGTGTGTGTGTTTGTGTGTTTGTGTGTCTGTGTGTTTGTGTGTTGTGTCTGTGTATGTGCGTGTGTATGTGTTCACGTTTGTGTGGCGAATGAGCGATTACGTTTATCCACATTGAGGCAGTAGACAAAAATACAAAGGCAAATGTGTGGAGAGGAAGAAAAACATGAAAATACGTAAACAACAGGACATCATGGTGGGAAAAGACAGATAAATTAGATATCTAATGAGTACAGGGGAACAGGTAGAGTACACTGGAAAACGATGACACATGTTTAACACATTTTAGATTGATATGAACCAGAAGAAAATTCCACGACCAGGAAAGAGAAAAGTGAAAGGACTGATAAGAGAGAGAGACAGAATATGAGAGAGAGAGAGAGAGAGAGAGGAGAGAGAGAGAGAGAGAGAGAGAGAGAGAGAGAGATGGAATCGAATGAAATGAAATCCTTACAGGCCAAGGCCCTCTTTGGAAGAGGGGAACAAAAACAAGAAACATATAAACATTATTACATGCACATACATAAGTATACATTCAAGTTATAGCAATCTGCCTCACTTTAAACGCTTGATAAATATAAAGTGCTAATTTTCTGAATGTATCACTGTTCGTTGAGGCCAACAAGAGAGATAAACGAAAACCATTTGGATTATGAAAGTGCTTTTGAGCTATGAACTTTTCTCTCATGCTATTGTAAAATGAACAACATAATACGAAGTGCATTTCGTTTTCGACTGCAACTTTACATAGTTTACAAATTAAGTCTTGTGGCCTATGGTTTCTATACCTATAGTAGTGAACTGACAAGTCAGAAATGCCATATTTAAACTTAGTTATATTATATTTTAAATGCCTGTCAAGATTCATGCACAAATATACAGGTAGAGAGCCACACGGATTACAAAAAAAATTATATACAGAAAACCTATCACTCTCATTCACGTGTTCACTCCATTCCTCACCATACAACAATCCAATCTCTACCAAAAGACAAGGACACACACAAATTTCTTGACATCACCCACACCTTGCTCCAGCCACACAAATCCAAATCCATATCCAAACAGACATGATTTAACATGTGTGACCCCAGTGATCTTTCCTCGATTACCAAGATCAGAGAGAGAGAGAGAGAGAGAGAGAGAGAGAGAGAGAGAGAGAGAGAGAGAGGAGAGAGAAGAGAGAGAGAGAGAGAGAGAGAGAGAGAGAGAGAGAGAGAGAGAGAGAGCAGAGAGAGGACACTGAACACTGAAATGTTTAATGATCAGGCCATTGGCCCATATCATAGAGTTTCAACATGACTTGGCGGTTATTAGATTACAAAATTTGTATATGCAAAATGTTTAACAAATACAATCATGCAAGATATCTAATTCGCATAATACTGAGTTATGATGAAGCAGTAGAAAACAACAAGAACATGATAACTGTAGTAATGAAGAAGAAGAAGAAGAAGAAGAAGAAGAAGAAGAGAAGAAGAAGAAGAAGAACAGACGAAGAAGAAGAGGAAGATGATGATGACTATTAATCATCCTCATCATTGTCATCATCATCATCATGATAGCAATACAACTACTAGTACTACCACTACTACCACCACCCCTACTACTACTGCCACCACCACTAGCACTATTACTACAACAACCACCGATGGCCATATATATATATATATATATATATATATATATATATATATATAATATATATATATATATATATAAATAAATATATATATATATATATATATATATATATATATATAATATCCAAATACTACTGTGATAACAGTTATCTTTTTTGATAACTCGACAGATAAGAAGCATTATAGTCCCATAATCCAGCCATCAAAAAAGTTACAGTAAGTCAGTATATGATTTGTGATTTCTGAATGCTTTTTCAAGGTACATAGACAGCCTTGTATTTAATGAATTATTTTCAAATGAAAGGAGCATCGTAAGTTTGAATAAATATGGCTGACTGAAATATTTAGAAGGAATATACTGCTGCCTTAAGACGTTATTAAGGAGGAATTGTGAAACAAAGTGTACTTCATTCTCAGTTAGGTCGATACAAAAAGGACAAGACAAATCATCTTCATTCAAATTTCCTCGAAAACGAAGCTTGTGTACTTTTACTGGAGATACGCCAGGTCTTAATCTAACCAAACATATTCTGGCCTTCAAGTGATTTACATTAATCAGAGAAGGAGGTAGTACTAATTCACTCTTAAATGTTCTAAAGAATTGAAAACGTTCACTTTGCAATGTGTCTGTGGACCACTTCTGTTTAAATCCGTTGATAATGGTAGGGTTTTTTTTTTAGTGAACAGATAAATGTTTTTTATGTTTCCTACTCCTTGATTTTCCCATACCTCACCAAACCCATGCCTATATTGTGGAGCCCATGTGTATTTTATTATGATGATGGTAATGTAGCAACATTTGGTAAACTCTGTATGGTAAACGATGACTGGGCACGTGCAATGTTTTTAACCAGTATATAACAGTTCTGATCTGGAAATTGACTTGCAATGGGTAACGTCCCAGCTCCCCATAGACCATCAAATTTGGTCCTCTTACGCTAACATTTAGGAATCTTTTCAATGCAAAGAGATGAATCTTTTTTTTTTCCAAAAATATCAACATTGCTTGTGAGACCCCACACTTCAGCACCATAACTAAGTATGGCCTGGATCTGGGCATCAAACAGCTTGAAAAATATAACTGGGCACGTTTCACCTAGAGACCATAGAAGCCTGAAAACTTGTATCACTTTGCGTTTAGCCTTGCTAGCCGTATCATTAAAACTGTGCTTCAAAGAACAATTCCTAGGTATATGTACATATTCAACACAGTCATCTTGAAATGCCCATACAACCATTGCTCTTTATCTGATAGATAGCAACGATTTCTAAATACCACTACATTTGATTTACTTAAAATAACTGTTAAACCAAACTTTATTGCCGTGTCGTGTAAAATATTTAACTGATGCTGAAGCCCCACAACAGAGTTGGAGAATGAAAACTATGTCATCTGCAAACATCAGAATAACCAGTTCTAAGAAATCTGGTAAGAGCCGAAGCCCGTGTTTCCCTTTTCTAATTATTTCTTCTGCTAACTCATTAATGAATATGGAGAACAGAACTGGACTGCAAATTTTCCCTTGCTTTAACCCAGTTGGACAGCAAAATGCTTCACCTGATCTGTTGCCATTTCTCACTCTTGCTTTGACTATATTATACGTGTTAGTTAAAGCTCGATACATTCTTCTATTAATTCCTTTTTTTCTTCAAAAATAGACCCGTACATTATTATGCATAACCGAGTCAAAAGCGTTCTTAAAGTCAATAAATGCAACATATAGTTTCTTATGCAACAATAATTGTTTTTGACTTAAAGAGAATAATGTAAATACATGGTCAATTGTATTATAATTTTTCCTAAAGCCAGATTGATAATTATTAATACTGTTATTTTCCTCTATCCACTTTGTTACCTAGCGTTTAGTATATGGTTGTAAATTATGCTGCAAATGTTCAATAGGGAAATTCCCCTATACTTATCAGGTAAATTAGTGTCACCCTTTGTAAAAGAGTGGTTGTATTAATTGCTTCTGTCCACTGTAAACGATACTCCCCCGAAGCAACGAAGACACTGAATGAAAATAACTAAGAAGGGAAAAAATAGTACACATCAAATTTTTAAATATGTCCCCGATAATTCCGTCGGGGCCCTGCTGCTTTTCCATTCTTCAAGGAGCGGACAGCTGCGTACACCTGAGATTCTGTGATTTCGCATTCAAGAGTCTATGTGTTGAAATGATTAAAGCATTCACTCTGCAGGGACTCGTTTTCATTATCAACGTTTTTTTACATTGTCTATTAACATCAGAATGAAATATCTGACTGAAATGGTTGTACCAGTCTTCTTCAGAAATAGCATTTATAGCAGGTTTCCTATACATTCAGGACTTAATTTTATTCCAAAAAAACCAGAAGAGTTGTTACTATTTTTGAGAGATTATAAAAACTTTACTAGATAACTCCGCTGCTAGTTTATTTATGAAAAAAAGAAAACAGCAGCGACTCAACAGACATCCTTGTTTAACTCCATTTGTGCAATCGACATATTCTGAATACTCACTCTTGACACGTACACACGCAAGTACCGAGCTGTGAATACTCCTAATGACTTTCTACAATTTACCATTCACACCATTTTTACGAAGTACATTCCACAAAGCATTGTGATTTATACAATCAAATGCTTTCTTAAAAATCTACAAATGCAACATTAAGTTTCGTATTACAGAGTAAGTAGTTCTGTACCAGTGAGTAAAGTGTAAATATATGGTCTATGGTGCAGTAATCGGTTCTAAAACCTGCTTATTCTTCAACTACCTTTCCTTCGCTTTCAGCCCATTTTGTTAATCTTTTATTTAGTTTGTGAGTGTTGACTTTACTTAACATGCTGGTAAGTGCTACTCCCACGATAGTTATTCGGATTGTTAGCATCTCCTTTCTTATCTATTGGTATGATAATCGATTTTTAAACCATTCTAGAGGAAAAGTGCCATTTTCAAAAAGTTGTGTGGATAAATGGACAAGGAAATCGATTACAGCTGCGTTTGCATGCTTTAGCATTTCCGCTATAATTTTGTCTGGTCCTGCGCTCTTTCCTACTTTTAATGATTAATAGCAGCAACAACGTC
>JADBJO010019231.1:16179-18679 GCA_016801955.1 Conus betulinus | reverse complement strand
AGACGAACTCCTACGGACACATCCCCAGCTTCCCACAGCCACACACATGAACAGCAGAGAAGTGAAGTCGAGAAACTATTACAGAATAAGTTAGTGGCTGGGACTCATTGTAAGACTTGAGTGCTGACAGAGCTGTCTGAAACTTGGTAGATAGCCTGTCCATCACAAAGCCAGACACTTCCTAAATAAAATTTCCCCAGAGCAGGCTGTGTCAGACATCGATTTGGAATGTTGCGCGGGTGTTGTCTTTGAATCTCCTTACCACTTGGTTCACGACTGTCAGTTCTTTCCGACAGTAACACTTTGATTATTCAGTAATGAGATCAGGTATTTTCCTTTAAGTCAAGGGTGAGTGTTAAGGTTGTCTCTCTCTCTCTCTCTCTCTCCTCTCTCTCTCTCTCTCTCTCTCTCTCCTCCTCTCTCTCTCTCTCTCTCTCTCTCTCTCTTTGGGCAAGTGAGCGCACGCTTGTGTGTGTGTGTGTGTGTGTGTGTGTGTGTGTGTGTGTGTGTGTGTGTGTGTGTGTGGTGTGTGTGTGTGTGTGCTTGCTCGAGTGCGTGTGCAAGTTTGTGCAAATGAACGATTCAGTTTATCCACTTTAAGAGAGTACATAAACAGAGAAAAACATCTGTTCAAAGGTAAATTAACATAGATAATATATAAATGAGTAACATAATGTGTACGAAAAAGGCAGAAAAAAAAAAAAAAACAGAAATCAAAACTGCACGGGTAAAAAGGTAGACAACGTTGGATACAGCGGTACAAGTTTGACACGTGTTAGATCGACATGAACTGAAAATAGATTTAAGAACAGAAACGAGAAAAACTGACAGAATGGGAACATGTAACACACACACACCACACCACACACACACACACACACACACACCACACACACACACACACACACACACACAGAGAGAGAGATAGAGAGAGAGAGAGAGGAGAGAGGAGAGAGAGAGAGAAGAGGAGAGAGAGAGAGAGATAAGAAAATCCACCCCCTGCTTCTTGTTCTAGTTCTTGTTTCTCTCTTCCACTCAGTTCTGCTCTCTCTCTCTCTCTCTCTCTCTCTCTCTCTCCTCTCTCTCTCTCCTCTCTCTCTCTCTCTCTCTCTCTCTCTCTCTCACACACACACACACACACACCACACACACACACCACATTTCTAAATGTACCTCTTCACTCTTCGAATAAAATTTGCTACTGAGAATCAGGCAGGTTCCCTTTGTTTATTACAAGCTACGTTAAATGTATTAGGGTATGGTTAAAACTAATTCGACTTTCTGAAAAACGTTTATGTAGACCAGGCATATGAAATGTTCTTCAGACAAGATGAAACTGGATATTGTAACTGGGTGTCTAACATAAAGAGTGTTCTAATAAAAAATGGATTTGGAATAGTTTGGGTTACTCAGATGGTAGGTAATGAAAAAGTGTTTGTGTCGGAATTCCGACAACGGCTTATTGATTGTTTTCAACGGAACTGGCATGTTCATATAACAGAGGCAGAGAAAATGTGCTTGGTACAGCTCTTTTAAAGACATATTCCAACCGGAAACATACCTCAATGAAATAACACATAAATGGCACCGGGATAATCTGGCAAGGTTTTAGAACCAGAACTATAGATTTTATGCGTACAGGCGATGATTTTGATACACATCTTTCCGTCCTGTGTCCTTTTTGTTCAAACGGTGTAGAAGACGAAAGCCATTTCCTGTTCGACTGTAGGGAATATGAAGCTCTACGTTTGACATCAATCGTTTTTCAGCAGTATGATATGAAAAGATATAACTTTAGTTCGGATAATGTCGTCAGCAGATGGAGATTCTATAAAATCGCTTGCGAAGTTTATCGCTGAAGCATTTGAACGAAGGAAAAAAAATTATTTCCTATTGAATCAGCTTCTACATTACGAATAAAAACCTGTGAACAATTCTAAGCATTACAAATTATTATTATTTCACTATATCTGACGATTTTGTAATTACCGTCGGATGGTCCTAGAGTACCTTTTACTTTGATTTGTACTGACGTATATCTCGTCAGTAAGGCATTAAGTTAGATTATTTTGACTGCAGATAGAATGCAGTAGTGCAATTTCCTTTTTGACCCCAATCTTTCTTTAGCATGTATGCATGTGTGTGCTATATTTATTTTCTGTGCGCCCTTTGCAAGAAAACTGTTAATTGCCCCCCATTGGCGTGAAGGCCAGTTAGGCTACTTTTATTTAAAGCGCGCGCGCGCGCGTGCGTGCGTGCATGCGTGCGTGCGTGTGTGTGTGTGTGTGTGTGGTGTGTGTGTGTGTGTGTGTGTGTGTGTGTGTGTGTGTGTGCGCGCGTGCGTTCGTGCGTGCGTGTGTGTGTTTCGAAGGTTATAGGCACCGTTGGTGAAAAGTGTGTGAAGAGCCTTAATGTGATTCCCACACACTGAACAAGGAATTTTACTTCGGGCTCCCCAGACCCCTGTCATCACATTCATCCATATTCCTGACTGACACTA
>JADBJO010019231.1:5000-13517 GCA_016801955.1 Conus betulinus | reverse complement strand
ATAAGAGAGAAGCGAGAGAGGGATTTCATTCCAAAGAAGGAGTCCTCTGCATGCGTGCGCACCCCGCTGTGCGTGCATGCTTGCGTGTGTTTGTGTCTGTGTGTGTGTCTAGTGCGTGCGTGGTCGTGTTGGTGCGTGTGTGTGTGTGTGTTGTGGTGTGTGTGTGGGCGTGCGTGATGTGGCTGTTGAGCCCCCGTGCACCCCCCCCCCCCCCCACCACACACCCACCCCCCCTTACCCCCCCCGGTTGCGTGCGTGCTTGTGCGTGTGTATGTGTGTGTGTGTGGGTGTGTGTGTGTGTGTGTGTTGTGGGTGTGTGGTGAGTGCGGTGATTGTGGCTAATGGGGTGGTGTGTGGTGGTGTCGTGTGTGTGTGTGTGTGATGTGTTGTGTTTGTGTGGTGTGGTGTGTGGGTGTGTGTGTGTTGGTCTTGTGTACGTGCGTGAGTGCTCGTGTATGTGTGTTGAGTGCGCGCGCTTGTGTGTGTATGTGGTGTGCGTGCGTGCGTGCGTGCGTTCGTTCGTTTCGTGCGTGCGTGCGTGCGTGTGTGCAGTGTGCTTTGCGTGTAGTGTGTTTGTGTGTGTGTGTGTGTGTGGTGTGTGTGGTGTGTGTGTGGGTGTGTGTGTTGTGGTATGTATGTGTGTGTGTGTTGTGTTGTGAATTTGTGTGTGTATGTGTGCGTGTGTTGAATGCGTGTGTGTGTGCGCGCGCGCAAGCGCGCGTGCGCACGCTCTTTCCTGCACTTCAATTGACTTTATGCTTTGAGACGTTTGTAACACTTTGAATCCTTTTTTTTAAAATTATTATTATTATTATTGTTTGCGTTGTATGGAGCAGCACGCATTAATTTTCTTTGACGGGTATATATGCAGTGTTCTGAATGCTTGGTTTCACTTTTATTTATTTTCTGATCAGGGACTTTTCCAGTTATCCTTTTTTTTTTTTAACTGTCAGTTTGTTTTTGTTATTGTTGGAAATGAAATGAGGGCAGGGAACACAGCAAACAAAAAACAGTAAACAAGTTTCTTTGCCAAGTCATTACTATGGAGACAGTTGAGTTGTTGGCCTGTGCTTGCGTTTGCCCGACTATAAGAATGTTCGTCTGTGTGTTTGTCTTACTTTATTCAAGTTTCAAAGGCTGTGTCAGTCTTGAATAAAAGTTACTCTGTGTTAGGTTTTCTTACGGTAGCAAAAGTTACCCCACTTGTTTACTGTGTGTTATTGTTGTTGTTTTTTTTCAACGTGTCCAACAAAACTACTGGTTCTCAATTGAACACATCCTGTTAATATAAGTCCACCCTGTTAACTGTGATTTTACCTCTACCTTATCCCAACCATTTTTATTTTTCATTCCTAGCAATCATTATTTACCCTTTTGGACAGTAATTCGCCACAAAACGCTCAAATACTTCGCGAACTGTATTTAAAGTCAACAGTTCCTTTGACGGTGCCTTTGTATAATCAGGAACATGCTTCATGTTTTTGTGCAAAGAACATAACCTTCAAGTGACTCTGACTGCCGTGGCGTGACCTATCCTTACCACACACAACGTATTAGTTTTCCACGGGAACAATACTAAAACTTCCATGGTCTGGAACCAGAAACATGATGACACTTATTAACAGACACTGATTCTGCATCTGCTACGCTGGAATGATATACTGCAGCAAAGAATAATTAAACTTGCATTTCTAAGCAAAGAACAACCTAACTTGCATTCTTAGCATCATTTAGCAAGATACCAGTGATGTTGGGAATCTTCAATGACTCCAACGATAATGACACAGCCGGATGTTATAGACTCCATCCTCAACGTCACAGATCCATCCCAATGTGTGGTTCTCAAGTTTGAAGGCGTCACTCCCTGGACAACCCGGACAGTCTGGTCAGTGCGGAGACTGAGGACCTCGGTGCGTCGCTTGAGAGCCACTGTGATCCTGCCGCTCTTGTTTTTGATTGGTGGACCTGCCAACGTCATCAACATGGCGGTGTTCTACAAACAAGGGCTGAAGGAACGGATCAACGTGTGTCTGTTCTCCCTGTCTGAATGAAACGAAATACGTAATCATTTTCTTTCATTTTAGTTTTTTTTTTTTTTTTCTTTTTTTTCCCGAGAGAGAGAGAGCGAGAGAGAGAGAGAGAGGGAGAGAGAGAGAGAGAGAGAGAGAGAGGGAGGAGAGAAGAGAGAGAGGAGAGAGGAGGAGAGAGGAGAGACCGACGGTCAGACAGACAGAGGAGGGACAGAAAGACAGTCAGACAGACAGAGGTGGCATCATAGAGATGTATGTAAAATTTGTTATAAATTACAAATTTCAACTTGTCTCACCAGTTGGCTGTTTCTAAGGCCTGCCTTACAGCGAACAGAAAAGGGTCTACAGGGAGACATGAGGACAGCCAAGAAGCGTGACAATAGGTCCAGTCTTCCCCGTCTTCTAACCTCGAATCCCCCCCCCCCCCCCCCCCGCCTCCTCCTCCTTGACCCCCCCCAACCTTCCCTACTTTGACAAGTTCTAGTGTTGCGATAAATCTTTGGGTTATACATAAACTGGTATCAGATGTGCTCATTATTTGGTATACGCCATAATCATTTGCTATACAACTGCGTATTCCGTTTATTGTTAACATAAATTTGTCTCTTCGATTGTTCATTATTTCTTATCTCCACCTTTTGCATACATCCCGTTTTCCTGTGCATTTGCTATATAATGTTTCCTTTCTGTCACAGACACCAAACATCTGTTTTTCTGTGATACTCATCTGACTTTTACGCGATTCATCAGGAGTAATTACTAACTTCGCCTCTGGTGTCTTTTGGTTTCTCTTGGAACTTATTAAGCTTGTGTGCTGATTTTTAATCGTCTTTGAAAAAAGTTTGGTTGTTTTGTTTGTTTGTCTGTGTGTGTGCGTGTGTGTGTGTGTGTGTGTGTGTGTGTGTGTGTGTGGTGTGCGCGCGCGCGCGCGTGTGTGTGTGTTGTGTGTGTGTGTGTGTGTGTGTGTGTGTGTGTGTGTGTTTCAAAAAAACAGATTTGTTTTTTCATGTGCAATCCATCTTGGTTTTAATCGCACAAAGAATCGTACCACTCTCTTCTTCTGGACAGTTTCTGATTCTCGTTGTTTTATTTCCCCTTGTGCTTTCAAAGCTTGAATTTTTGCGTCAGTTTTCTTCCCTTTTCTTCATCTGCTTTTGTAAGTTATTCTCCATTCAACCATGATCTCGTTTTCCGTACTTTCATGGGCAGTAATATGGATCTTATTTTCATAAGTTTCTAATAAAGAGCAGATCCAATACATTTAGTTAAACTGCAGTTGGCATATGCTCTATATCTAATTTAGTGCATTCATCTGTCACGTACTCTTTCAAATCGCACAGTCTTTCGTTTTTAATCTATTTGATTAATAATGTCTTTTTTTTTTTTTTTTTTTTTTTTGGGGGGGGGGGGGGGGGGGTTGAATATGGAACAGTTGAGATATCCCATCAGTATTCGCCTTTACTCCTTTTTTGTTCAATCTAGAGACACAAAATCACTATGGATTTGTGTTTGTTGTATATCCAGTTAGATTGTCATTATTTTCCCATAACCCAATCAGAAACTGTCTAATAGCTGCAATGCAGAGATGTCGGCTTTGTACATTGCCTTGGTTTATGGTTTGCTTTTATTTTTGGATAGTTTTTTGTTTGTTTGTTTGTTTGTTTGCCGTATGTCCGTAAGAACAAGTTCCACGATGATATTTATGTTCAACAGCATCGCGTACCCTTGGTATATTTGTGTGGCTTTAATTAAAATAGCCCATTTCTGGCCCAAGGACTGCAGTAAAATCGCCTACTACTGTCAAATGTTCACGACTGTATTTCTGAAGTGTGTTTTCAGTTGCTGCCCAAATGTGGAGATCACCACTTATATTAGTTAATGTTATTTATTTGCATACTGTATTGAAAGACATTATGATGTGTGAAGGTGTAGTGTGCACACGTTTTGTGTTTTAAGATTGAACGTCAGCAGTATTGGGGTATTGAGAGGACAGAGAGCATGTGATTGTATGGCGTCGTTCTGTTGGCCCGGGTGAGTACTGCTTGGAAGCGCTGCGCGCACTATTTAACTTAGCAAGAAAAAAAATTATAATCACTTGCTCTACGCCTGCCGGGGGAGTCGTATGGTCTGTTTGTTTACGGCGATTGAAGACCGATGCAAGGCTGATGCATCGTTGAGGTATTTTTGTCATTAATGTTTAACTGGAGAGATGTGAAATCTTTGGGGGGGAATTGAAAAGCAAAGAATAAGAACCAGTGTGGTTACACTTGTACATTTCTTTATAAAAGAATGGAGAAAAGAAAGGGAAAACATTTCTTTGTAAAAGAATGGGGAAAAGAAAGGGGAAAACATGAGTCTCCATATTTATTGTAGAACTGCACGTTGTTCCGAGTGTGTTGACAGGCTGCCTGTCTCACGCCGGGCCACGGGTGGGAGCATTGAAGGTGACGGGGCTGCTGGACCGGACCCCAGCCTGGGACGGGTGGCGGACCTCGCCTGCAGTACCTTTCCCCACGGACGAAGATTCATGTGGTGTGAAGATGTGTCTTTGGCGCATTCTCCTATGTTGATGAGGAATGACTTTGGCGTATTTTCCGCGTGTGGATTAAGAATGATTCCGGCGCATTCCCCAATAATGATATGACTCAATTGTATAACCTCAACTGTTGTGAATTGTAACGTGATTGATCTCCTGTGTTGAGGTGTAAGATAATGGTATATAATATAAATACGATGAATATGGATAGTGACATAGCCTCCCCCCTCTCCCTTTTATGAACGTTGGAACTGAAGGGGGAAACAGTACCTGGTGTTACCTCCTTAGTGGAGCAGAGGTGTATTTGTATTTATTTGGTGTCACTTCCTTAGCGGAGAGGAGGTGTGTTTGTATTTATTTGGTGCTACCTCGTTGGTGGAGAGGAGGGTGCGTTAGTTTTTATTTTGTGTTGCCTCCCCATTGGAGAGGAAGAGTGGATAAGTTAATTTGAGAATTGTGTATACTAATTATATCTGTTCTCCCCGTAGGAGGAGGGGAAGGGGGAAATCCAACTTTTTCGGTGCTGTGTATTTATTTGACGCGCCTTGGGTGAGAGGAGCGATTGCGCGCGGTTGCGGAGTTTGCTTTGGCGGCGGTGTGTGCGTGTGTGCCACGACTCGGAAGCATCACACACACACACACACACACACACACACACACACACACACACACACACACACACACACACACACACACACACACGTACGGAAACACGCAGAGAGAGAGAGAGAGAGAGGAGAGAGCCGAGAGAGAGAGAGCGAGAGAAGAGAGAGAGAGAGAGAGGAGACAGAGACAGAGACAGTGACAGAGAGAAAAGTCAGAGAAAGGCAGAGAGAGACCAGCCAGCCAGACAAACAGATATCTATCTCAACATACAATTAACTGCTGGCCATAATGATCGTTTAGCACCTTTTTGAGCACAGCATGTTTAATTTCAAACACTTTTCTTTCAGCTTGATCCTAAGAACTTTCGCCCAAACTGTTTGCTGCCAGTTCCTGTCCAGTTCTGTACTGCAGATTACCCTGTCACACGTGAGAACTGGGGTTGGCTTAGGTCGACGTGGCGGTCGCCGTCCCCTCTTTAAATCTGGAATCTCTCCTGTGTCTCCTGCCCATCAGCTGCCAGAAGGTCTGTCTGTAGCGGGAGCCCATGCTGTAGTAGATGCTGATGTTGAAGGTGGCGTTGACGTAGGACATCATGTCCAGCAACCAGATGAAGGTGAAGAACAGGTTCTGTTGACTGCGCCCTGCGTTCAATTCTGGCATCGACATCATCGCCACCCTGCCAACACACACACACACACACACACACACACACACACACACACACACACACACACACACACACACACACACACACTGGGATTGTTGGAGAACTACTTCACCACGCCCGTCGTGAGTTACACGATCGAGTGCCAATACCGCCATCACCACCACCACCATTAACGCCGCCATTACCACCATCACCACTATCATCAGCACCACCACCTCCTCCACCACCACCACCACTACCACTACCATAACCACCACCGTTACCGCCATCACGCCATCGCCATCACACCACTATCACCGAGACTGCCATCGCCCCACCACCACCACTACCACCACCATCACTGCCGCCATGACACTATCGTCACTCCACCTCCACCAACAGCATCAATAATAATAACTATGACAACAATAACAACAACAACATCACAAACAACAACAGCAACATTAAGGTTCTGTCACCACTTTTATAAGTGGTAATAACAGCAAACACCAATCTCACCATGACAATGCCTACTCCTGTGGTTCATTAGTGCGGTTCATAAGTTACTTTTGAAATGGATGCCATCAGCAGAATGAAGACCCAAAGTTATTGCCCACCAATGGGAACAGAGGGCTGATCACCTTTGCTATCTGTTCTTCTGGTGGATTGGAAAGAATGAGACAAAGTAGACAAGGTTTACATATTTCTACGATTACACAAAACACATTTTAGCGGCAGTTCGTCACGCGATCTTTACTGGCGTTGTCATTTACTTAGTTTAGTTCAGTTCAGTTCAGTTCAATTTAGTTCAGTTCAGTTTTGTTTTGTCTCGTTTAGTTCCGTTTACTTTAGTCTAACATAGTGTCGCAATTTAAGCGACATTCTTTTTAAAGGTTACATTCGCAGCGTATCATGACCAAATACAAACAGTTATATCAAGTGTAAGTCCCAAGCTTCCCTAGACTGGGTACGATCGTAGCAGTGATACGGCAGTGTCCATGGCAGGTTTGTGCATACGCACTGTTAAGAACTTATTAGTCTCGGTTTGGTTCTAACGATATCTTTGGGATCACTTCACTTTTGTGTCCTGGCTGAGTTTCATGATCAGATATTGAACAGGTTGTATGACTGTTGATGACATCTTACTGAGACTGACCACCCACATTGTCCTCTAGTTGAGTCTCATGATTATGTATCGAATTGGTTGTATTACCATTGATGGCATTTCACTGAGTGTGACCATTTACAGCCCTGTGGGGTTTTTGCCATCACGAGGGGAGAGAGAGAGAAAAAATAAATACATAGTCCAATTGCTTCCCAAAGCTTTCAGCAAAGGCAGAAGAAGAAACAAAAAGGAGAAGAAGAATAAGAAAACGAAGGGGGAGGAGTAGAAGAGGAAAGAAGAAGCAGAAAAAAAGATGAGGAGAAGCAGGTCCAGGAGGAGAGGGAGTAGGAGAAAGAGGAGGAACAGCAGTAGCAGCAGCAGCAGCAATAGTAGCAGGGGGAGGAGGGGGGGGGGTGCTTAAATACACAAATGGCGAAAGATACGTTAAGAGCAAACTCACATAAAAGTAAAATGAACCTCACCTGGATCTCCCTAGAGATGCAGTCCCACACTGGTGACCCAGGTGTAATATGGGGGTGGGGGTGGAGGGGGGGGGGGGGTAGAGTAGGCAGCGTTGGGTTGGAAAAACACAAAAAGGGTCAGTATGATACCCCACTAGCATTAGGTTCCCCTGATCAACACATTTCATGCAACGATATTTCCTTTGCTCCATGCTCCTCTTGCTCAATACGCCTCCTGCTTACCTATGGAATATGTGTCTTTAGTGCATGCACGCGTGATTTTCAGCTGTGGTGTGGATAATATTTCTTTTCATGCCCCTTTCCTTAAAAAAATAAAATAAAAAAAATAAAAAAATAAAAAAAAGCTTCTTTTTCGAAATGGACTAATGAACTGGCGGTGTATTGAACATTGGGAGTATCGAACTGGCTGGGGAGACTATTGAGCAAGTGGAGTATCAAGCAGTGAGAAACAGCGAGTATGAGCGTTGGTAATATCAAGCGGGTGGAGTATAGAGCCAGGTGAGCACAGAGCAAGAAAAACAAAATGTCAATACGTTTCCTGGAGAACTGGTTAAAAAGATATGTGCACTACAGCGTACTTCTCTCTTTAGGCACTAAGGTATCATGTGTTATCTAGTTTGTAGAATAGTTTGACGACCTGTATCTCTGCTTTCAGCTCAAGCAAATGAATGAAAATCGCTAACCTGAACATGCCCAAAGGACAGACACAGATGACAAAGAAGATGGAGTTGTAGACCAACATCATGGTCAGTGCCACTTCTCGTGCTGACACACTGCTACTGGAGGAGGTGCCAGCCCTCCACGCTGCTGCCTGACGGAGTTTGATTAAAGTCACTGCTGTTGTCACCACCACTACCACAATTGCCACCAGTGGAATGCCAGTGCCATATACAAAGGCGTCAAGAATGTCCACAGCTTTCTGGTTGTTCAGGTAAAATTGTCCGGCAGCGTAAGTCCACACGGTAGAGGAAATGATGGGGTCATAGGCACAGACCACACGGTATCGCGAGGTGACGAGGAAGTACAGTCCTACCACCACCACGTTCACCACCACGATGATGGCGGTGGTGGTGGAGGCAGACATCACAGTCTGGGAGCGGAGAGGCTGTAGG
>JADBJO010019230.1:0-33671 GCA_016801955.1 Conus betulinus | reverse complement strand
ACTAAAATAATGTTTCAAGTTGTTTGGTCCAATTCAATACATTTATCTACATGCGATACCGTACACTTATGACCACAACTTACTAATCTTAAATAAATGTCAGCGAACCGCCCAGAGAAACGTGGACAAACGAGTCACAAGACAACACACAACGCGTTTCGACCTCTTAGGTCTTTTTCAGGTGAAACAAGGACGAACAAAGTAACGAAAATGCACTTAGCTTTGATCGCTTCAGATTGCTTCTGAGTTCAGCGCAAGGAAAAAATCGTTGAATGAGAACGAGGCTGTCGGAAGGGAATAATGTGTGTGAGTCAAAGTCGTAATGATGATAATAATATTACTGATAGGAATACTAATAATGGTCAAAATATTCAAAAAAAAAAAAAAATTTAAGACAAAATTACTACCAATCTTGGTGTCAATAAGTATGGGTATGTTGCTCCCCCCCCCCTCCCCCAGTCAGTATATAAACCCATCCCTTCTTCCCTCCACCCTCATACCATCAACACCTTAAAGTTACATGTACCAACCCACCACTTCAGTCTCAGCCCACAATATCTTCCCACTAAACACACATAATACCATATCTCTCACTATTTACCTTACACATAACTCATAGCTATCTTCCTTTCCCTTCTCTCCACACCCTCTCTCTTCTTTCTCACTATACCTATTGGATTCCATCCTTCCCATAATTTATATCTTCTGTTTCCTTTCTGTTCTTCCTGTCCTCCCCTCTCTCTCCTCCCCTTGGTTGTTGTTGTCGTTGTTTTGTTTGTTTTATTCTATTACCATTATTTTTTTTTTTTTTTTTTATGCATTTATTATCATTATTATTATTATTATTATTTTTTTTTTTAATTTTTTAATGTTTATTTTATTTATTTTTATTTGATTATAAAAAATGTATTTTCTAAATATAATTCTGTATCGTGTTTTTTTTTACCTTAACCTTCACTATCGTTGTTAGTAGTACCATTCAGTAATAATATTGCTAGTATTGATACTACCACCACTAGTATTGACATCACCATCGCCTTCGCCTCTGAGACTGTTGCCACGGCAACCCTGCTGTTTAAGAATCCTCTAACCCACTCTCCTTTCTCCCATACCCATACTTATTGACACCAAGATTGGTAGTAATCTTGTCTTAATTTTTTTTTTTTTTTTAATTTTTGACCATTATTAGTATTCCTATCAGTAATATTATTATCATCATTACGACTTTGACTCACACATTATTTCCCTTCCAACAGCCTCGTTCTCATTCAACGCTTTCTTTCTTGCGCTGAACTCAGAAGAACAATTCTAACACATGCATCATTATCTGATTTTTTGCAGGTTAAAAAAAATATATATATAAATCTGATCCTCTGGATTTTGATCAAATGTAAAGTCTGGTTTCTCTCTAGAAGATGCTAACAACAAGCAAGCACACAGTTTTAATATAAGATCTTTTGGTTTTTGCCGCCTAAAGTAATCTAACAAGACATTTACATCCTATGTTTCTTTGTACTTTGGCATTGGTATTCTCTTTTCATAAATCTAACCACTAAAGGTTCTGCTCCCATAGACCTACCTCTTGTAGTTTGTACAACTGATGCAATTGCACTTCCAGCGGTATTTATGGCACTATACCCTAACCTGATCTATACAACTCTGTTAGAAATTTCAAAACAACATGGACAGAGGTTGAAAATGTATCTCCATGTTGTGGAGCACAGAACATTTTCCATCTGCAGAGGTATGATTCATACCCCTGTTGTGCTGGCTGCCTCCAGGAGTCAGGCAAGATTGCACAAATCTCTCCATTAAAGCCTTGTGCCTGGAGGACTGCCAGACAATCTTACTGCCAAAAGCTGGAGACTCTTGTGTAGAGCATGTGGAGTACTGCTGTAGGCTAGTTGCAGCACTTTTTTTTTTCCTTTTGGCAGTGGTACCGGGTTGTCTGCTAGAAGGTGCAGCATCTGTGGAAACCAGCGGGCAGTTGGCCAGTGCAGTATGATGTCCACTTGTTCCTTCTCCATTTCTCCAAAAACTCTTTGGGACAACACTGAAAGGGGGAAAAGCATATATTTTCCATTCGTTCCAACAGAATGTAGAAGTATCAACTGCTAAAGCCTCTGGATCTGGATGCCATGACAGAAATGGTTAGATTTGGTAATTCAAACGATATGCAAACAAATCAATGTAAAGTGTGCCCCAAAGCCTTATTATCTGAATAGGTATGACATGATTCAACTGCCATTCTATGTTGTCATTAAATTTCCATGACAAAGCATCTGCCTCCACATTCATTTTCCAGGAATGTGTGCCACAGTTAGCCAAATATCTCTATCCTTACACCAGATCCAGATTCCTCTGGCCTCTGTACTGCATTCTTGAGACTGGGAGTCCCCCATGTTCTTCAAATAATTGACTGCACATGAATTGTCAGTTCATACTTTTACATGCTGACCACAGACTTTGTCCTAAAATTCTTTAAGGCATATTCTACAGCTAGTAATTCTAACACATTTATGTGAAATTGCTTTTCTGCCTCAGTCCATCTTCCACCTGTTCTGTGTGAACCACACACTGCTCCCCAGTCACCTGAGCTTGATACATCTCTTGTCAGTTCCACAGTGGTCTTTTTCCCATTCAGTTCAAAGGTTGCTGCTGGCACATTGCCAATCCACCGAAGCAATCCCTGTTGGCTTTCTTCTGAAAGTGACATGACAGCCTCAAAACATCCATGGTTTTTGCTTCAGTGCCACACTTTTTTCATACTCCAAACATTTGTAATACAATGGCCCCCACTGTACTGCAGGAAAGACTGCTACCAGCTGACCTATGACTTGCGCTAGTCCTGAATGTGAGTCTGACTTTTCTTCTTAAACCCTGACAAACTGATTTGATCTTTTCTATTCTTTCTTCTGGCAAAGTGACCTTCATGTCCTTTGAGTCCAGATACCCCCCCCCCCCCCCCCCCCCCCCAATTTTATATTTTTGTGTTGGCACTAGAACAGACTTGTCAGAATGAACAGCAAATCCTAAAGATGTGAACACATTAATTGTCCGTTCAATGTTTTCTTGGTATTTTTCGTTAGTAGCTCCCTGTAAATAGCTTTCATCAAGAAATGATGTTGATAGAAAGCGTTGAGATCTAAGATGGGCTAAAACAGTTTTAACAATTTTGTGAAAACCTTCGACAACATGAAAGTCTATTTGGGTGGGCAGGTGTACGAATATAGCTGCCCCACCCCCCAAACACACACACACACACACACACACACACACACACACACACACACACACTTAAATCTGAGGTATGTTTTGAAAGCTGATGCTACTGGTACTGAGTACATTTTTAGCCTGAATGAGACTGCAAGTCTTCATCATAGCTATCATTCGCATCAGGGTGTTGCCTTGTCTTGCTTTGTTTTTTTTTTCAGGAGTCCCCTCTTTGGTATCATGTGTCAACATCGCATGGATCACCCTGATTTTCAGCATCTTTACTGGCCTCAGTCTGAGTTCTCTCATTTCCATGTGCACGTGTCTTGCTAAGGGATGCCAAAATACGTAAGTTTTGGGCCTTCATTTCTTCCCATTCAGATATGGGGGTGAATACAGTCTCATGACGAGAGTTTTTGTGGCCTGATGAACTCTTGGGCATTTGCTGTGGGTGGGCCAGGGAGAATCCTCCAACACGCGCAAAACTCCTCCACTTTTCTTGCTCGCGCGTGTTTTGCAGGTGTCGATGCGAGGCTGGCCCTCCTTTCTCGTACTGTGCAGTCTCCTCGCGTAAGAAGTGACAATGGGCAGTGAGGGAAAGGAGGGGGATATTATGGTCAACTCATGGGCAGAAAAATGCTTCAAACTACATGGTGCAAAGAGAGAGGAGGAGAAAAAAAAGATGTCTGTTGCTGAATCAGGGAACTTACACTAAGAGGATATGGAAAGTAACAGGTCAGGGGGAATGAGAGAGTGGGATGGATGGGAGCACTTTGTCGAAGCTCTACTGATGGAGCAATATTGTGGACTCTACACACATCCTCGTGATTGTTGTCAGCTTTAAGGGATAACAAAATAACTATGTGTTTGGTTGACGTCCTGGTGACAAACACTGAGAGAGAAGAAGGCAGGACGAAGAGACACAACAGGCGGTCGTTGGCGTACTGACGGCTGGTCTGGTCATCTGATTCAGGGCTGACACTCTTGCCTGGGGCTCAGAAACATGCTCACACATCAATGCACACACAACCACTGTCCTCTGGCAAGACGGGTTCCGACGGGAGGGGGGGGGGGGGGGGGGGTCAGTGTCTGGAGTAGTGGGATCTGGCTTGATGATGGTCATAACACACACACTAGAGACGCAACAGGCCCTGTGGTACATCTAGCGCGAGTTACTGAGCTGAGACGACGGACTGGAGTATGCAATAGAGCTTAGACCACTTGAAGAACCATTCACATCAAGCACAAAGGTCATTACTTGGCGTCAGGACTTACCAACCACCCCTTGGGAAGGATCAAGGGAACATGCCACAAAAACAACAAACAGCACGCCACAAACAACAAAACAGCACGCCACAAACAACAAACAGCACGCCACAAACAACAAACAGCATGCTGAAAGCACCACCAGAATTGGTGATAGTTTAAATCAAAACAAATTTAGTCATTTATAACTTCTTTCTCTGTTCAGGCTACTGGAAAAAAAAAAACAAACATGACTTCAGATTTGAGAAATAATAATCATCCACTTTTCAGCACTTGGTTAAATCGAATTATGCGTAAGGAAGCAGTCTGATTGCTGAGCCATTCACTTGAGTCTGCACACACAAAAATCTGAAGAGAGAGAGAGAGAGAGAGAGAGAGAGAGAGAGAGAGAGAGAGAGAGAGAGAGAGAGAGAGATCTGCATTTCTTCCACGTTTGTTTGCAGTGTTGTTTGTTATTGTTGTTGTTATTGTTCTTGCTGTTGTTGTTCTTCTTCTTGCTGTGTTGTTGTTGCCGTCGTTGTTGTTATTGTTGTCGTTTGTTGTTCCTGCTGCTGCTGCTGTGTCTGCTGCTGCTGCTGTCTTTGCATATCTTGATAATAATGATTATAATAATAATGAATACTTATATAGCGCCTATTCTCAGTTAGAGACCAAGCTCTGAGCACTTTACAATCCACACTCGTTTACACAATTGGCTGCCTACCTGAATAATGCCGACTGAAGAGTTGGCAGCTGGCGCTTCATTCAGTCATTTCCCTGTATCACCCAGTCAATATCGTCCAATATCGTTCACTCAGTTTCCTTACTTCCTTCATTCTTTCCATTTCTATTGCAGGGTGCATGCTATGTTGATCTCACAACTGTTGCAGGTACACAGACACTTTTAAGTGGGAGAGTGGGGTAGTTGCTTTCTTTATGCCAACATTTTATGTGCGTGTTTGGGATGGCTGGGGTTTAACTCACTCTTGCAGTTTTGAGCCTGCTGAGACAGAACGTACCGAATGTATTTGTTTGGGCACTTCGTCCAAAATACTCTATGAGAGTCGTTGTGACGTTTGGGCGGATGGCTTTGTATGTGAGCTCCCTTCCCCTTCAAATCATTACAGCATCAACACACCCGTCACACTTCCTGTCCCGACCAACACAACATCACGTCTTAATCTTGAAATCTGTCCCATGAAGCACTTGACCCATGAACTACTGGCCTGTGATTTTCTGACTCAATGTCTGGAACTGGAGAACACCCAGACATGGCACAAAGCAACATGTACGATATCTAAGGGACTGTCACAGCCGTACTTTTATTGTGATGTATCCGGTGAGTTCGTGCCATACAGTCTGGTATGTGATTTTCAATACGATTGCAGCTATGGTGATGATGAAGATTTCTGTGTGGAATTGACTTGCAAGAAAGGTACACTTCCATGTGAAAACACAAAGGTTAATGTCTTTGGAATTTCATTTCTTTGACTGCGATCTCAGCTGTATTTTGTCTCTTTCTGTCAAATAATAATCCCAGCTTAAGAAAGGGTTCAGCAACATGCCAAACTAGGTACGTTTTATCAACAGTCTTTATGCTGTTCTTCTTGAGAATGCGTACATGTACCTCACATCACATAATCAGATTCTACATGGGTGCATTCAAGCACGACACAAAATTGGCCTAAACTTTGTTCTTTCTCCGAACCTACGTATACATTTGGAGTATTCACGCAAGCTCATCACTCAGTGATCATATCAACAATTTCTCGATATATTAGGATATCGATAAAATGACATAAATCTTTGACGAGCACAGAACTGCCAGCCCCATGGATTAAGAAGCAATCTGGATTTTTTTTTCAAAACGACTCTCAAGGTGATCATCATAGCTCTCTCTCTAGAATGAAGATTTAAACAAGCCAATATGACATCAGACAGCTTTACTTTATTTCTAGGAGCAGGGATGAAGCCAGGTACTCTCGGGAGGCAATGAAGCACACACTGCAGGAAACAGATGAAGAAGCCTCCGTGTTCCATCACATGTAAGGGGAAGAAGTGCGATAGTGACGTGACAGCAAGATGAGGCTGAAACATGAGGACCGAAATTTGAGTCACTATAGCTCACAAACAAATGAACCAAACGCATGAACAGGAGGGCAGTTGAGCGTTTTTGCCCCCTGGTTTTCTCCAGAGGGGACACACAACGTGTTACGACAAGAAGGTTGTAATGAAAACCATAGAGTCATACCCTATGGAAAGCCGATGGGTGACCCTTACTTGACTTTGATCAGGGAAACAAAGTTTGTACGTTGCTTCGTGCTGTAAGTTCTTCAAATCAGGTGAAAGATCTTAATGCCTTCATTGATCAACAGAAATAAAGTGCAATGCTGAAAATGGCAAGCGAGACTGTTGCGGACGCATGCTGAAATTGCTTTGCGTACGCTTGGGCTGACAACTTGTTCTATTTTCCAAACTACTATAAAAATAAACAGTAGTTTAAAGGCAGGATTTGGAACAATTAACCAAACGATGCATCAGTGCTATCACATGAAGGACAGAAACTGACAGAAGGAGGATATATATTGACACAGACAATGTAGGGCGATATATATATATATATATATATATACTATAAAATATATATATACCGTTTTCTAACCCACAATCTTACATAAAAAAACCCACATAGAGCAAAAAACAGCAAACAGAGAAATTGTGCGCAACATGAGATGGAAGGCGTTCTTCTTTCTGAACCCTAATGCAAAAAAAGTGAAGATAAAAAAAATACGGTTTTAAGTCATGGAGATCGCCACCTATAATAGAGGAAATGAAACCTTTTAAAGACAATATGAAAAGACTAATAGCCAACATTGAATTCAGAAAATCATACAACAATTTCCAAACAAAATTAAAAAATGAAATAAAACAAATCCAAAATGACAAAAAAATATTCGTAAAGGTTGACAAGACAAGCAATTTCTGTAAAATGGAACCTAATGAATACTCTCAACTCCTCAACAAAAACATTCAGAAAAATTACAAACAAACTGATAAAACCACATATGACAGCATTTGTAAAAAAGAAAAAGAACTCATGCACCGTATGGATCTAAGTGATAGGATAGAAACAACAGCAATAAAAGAAGCTTTTATAACACTTAAAGATCACAAGCCTAACTTCCCCAACACCCCAACATGTAGATCAATAAACCCATCTAAGTCTGAATTAGGCAAAATAAGCAAAAAAATTCTGGAAAAAGCTATAGAGGACATAAAAACAAACACCGAATACAACCTTTGGAAAAATAGCTATGAAGTTATCAAATGGTTCAAGGAACTTAACAAACAGAAAAACACAGTGTTTATCACTTTTGACATAGTGGATTTTTATCCATCTATAGATGAGAAATTGCTTACCAAAGCTTTAAAATTTGCTAACAAATACACAAACATAACAGAGGCTGAGATGGAAATCATCTTCCACACTAAGAAAACCCTACTCCACAGCAGTAATAATACTTGGATTAAAAAAATAGCAAAAATTCAACATTTGATGTCACAATGGGTTCATATGACGGTGCCGAAACATGTGAACTAGTTGGACTATTCATGCTATTTAATATACAGAAAACACTTGGTAAGCAGTTGGTTTGTACAGAGACGACGGCCTCGCCGCGCTAAACAATAAACCAAAAACCATTGAAAATAAGAAAAAAAGAACTTTGTAAAATCTTCCAAAACCATAACTTAAAAATCACAGTAAAAGCCAACAAGAAGGTAGTAAACTACCTAGACATAACATTAGACCTTAATGACCATGTATACAAACCATATAAAAAAAACTAACGACATACCCATCTACGTAGACATCAAAAGTAACCATCCACCTTCTATCCTAAAAACCATACCCAATGGCATAAACAAAGACTATCTAACCTGTCATGCAACGAGAAAGTATTTAACAGTGCAGCAGTTGAATACCAAGAGCGCTGAAAAAAAGTGGCTACAACTACAAACTACAATATAAACCAGATAATAGCATGAACAGTAATAAGAAAAACAGGAAAAGGAAGATCATATGGTATAATCCCCCATATGATGGAAGAATAAAGACTAACATAGGCAAAAAGAATTCTTTGAAATTCTTATAACATCATTTCCAAAAGATCATGTACTATCTAAAATATTCAATAAAAACACCATCAAGCTATCATATTCATGTATGCCCAACCTCAAAAACATAATTGACTCATCTAACAGAACTAAAGGCAACACAGCCAAAAAGGGTAACAAAAGGACATCTTCTTGTAACTGCACTAAAAAAGATCAATGCCCACTGAATAACAAATGCCTTTACAATAATATTGTATACCAAGCACACAGTAACAACAGATAGTGACAAAGAAACATACATAGGGATTACTACAAACCATTTTAAAAACCAGATATGCAAACCATAAACAGTCCTTCAAAAATGAAAAATATGAAAACCAAACAGAACTAAGTAAACACATTTGGAAACTTAAAGATAAAAAAATACTTCAATATATCATGGAAAAAATTATAAAAAGAGCAACACCATACAATAATATCTCTAAAAAAAATGCAACCTATGCTCTACAGAGAAAAGTGGCTGATATTATGCAAACCTCACCTAGCAACTCTGAATTCAAAAGTAGAGATCATAAACAATTGCAGGCACAAATGGAAATCTTTGTCAACACTCCATTCCTTAACACACCCTCCCTCCCTGAACGCACCCCAAAAATCAAAGTTGTAAAAATACTACAGGCCACGTGAAACACATGCAGAACTCACGCTTGCACACATACACACTATATAACACAGGTAGCGTGCCCAAAGTGCATACCCTGGCGAGAGCCATTGCTCGAAACAATTTTTGTTGGTTTTAATCTCCATTTTAATCATATTTATAAAAAAAAAAGAAAAAAAAAAAAAAAAAAAAAAAAAATAAACAACCACACAATGAAGAAGAAAACAAGAAGTTTTCCTTTTCGCCAACGTTTTCGGCTCTGGGCCTTCCTCAGGGACTTCTTTATACGGTACTTTAACTCCATCTTTCTTTGATTACTATTCAGTGAATTGCAGAAGGCTGGCACAGGCCCCCGAAAGAGAACAAATCGAAATTTGACAGTTAAAAAAGTGATCATTGTTGAACATTGCACTCGTATAGACTCCATAACCGATCCCCCCCCCCCCCCCCCCCCCCCCCCCCCCCTGACACACACACAACACCCCCACACAGAAACAAACTCACACCCCAAAATACACCTCCCAACACACACACACACACACACACACACACACACACACACACACACACAAGCGTGTGCGCATGCCCGCACACACATGCACACATGCATTCAATACTGCACAGAGAGAGAGAGATAGAGAGAGAGAGAAATACCGTTTTCAATAACACGTCGCAGATTCAATTGTCTATGAACGTTTCAAACAAACCCACCTCACCTACGTATAGCTCTCCTGCAATATGAACGTATGTGCATAAGTAAGGTAACATATTTGCATAGTAAATCACACCTAGAGCACCATTTTAAATCAGGCTGACCACACACATATCTACTCCCGAACAGGTGGAGCAGAGTGGGAAGAGGGGGAAGGGGAGAGGGTATAAGCTTGTAGGTAGGGGAAGGACTGGGGGCAGGAACGAAACTATTATAAATAAGGAAGGGGGAGGCAGGAAAATTTTAGTAAGTGCGCACACTAGCGCGCGCACACGTGCATGTACGTGTGAGAGCGCGAGTGCACGCAAACCCGCATGTGAAAAAAAAAAAAAAAAAAAAAAAAAAAAAAAAAGGGGGGGGGGGGGGGGGGGGGGGGGGAGATAGTAAACGTGATGGAAAAACCGGGGGGGGGGGGGGGGGGGGGGGGGGGGGGGGGGGGGGGGGGATTTAGAAAGTAGGAGGAGACCAGCAAAAGTAGTCACCAGAGGAGCTGGTAAGGAGGAAGAAGGTCAAGAGCCTGGGAGAAGAAGGTCTAAAAAAAAAAGGCTTGTATGAAGGGTGTGGCAGAAAGGGTAGATTCTGAAGATAGGGGGTAGGGGGGTAGGGCGAAGGATGGGGGTATCGTTGGAATGGGAGGAGGGGAGAAGGGACAGTAAGAGGAGGAGTCTAGGTGACCATGTTGAGGCCCTCTGGATAAACAGTACGTAATTTGTTGAACCAGAAAGATTCCCCTCGGAGTCTGTAATCATTGTCCTCTGAAAAAAAAAAAAAAAACTTTTCTATAATTGCACATCTTACATCTTAGATCCTGAAGGGAGTGATTAGTCTGGTGGAAATGTCTGGTTACTAAAGTTCCAGTGTTCTTTTTTTGATGTTTGATTTGTGCTGGTAAAAATGAGTTTTTAATGAGTTTTTAGTTTCCCCAACATGCTGGCTGTGTGGGCATTTGCTGCAGAACTATATATATATATATATATATATATATATATATATATATATATATATATATATATATATATATATATATATTTAAGAAGCATTTATTATTCCCTACTCACCCTCTACAGCACATACTGTTAGTTAGGCAGATTAACTGCCACTGCAGATATGAATGCTTATCTTCCCCTATTTCTTCATTCTAAGACATAAGAGCAAGTTTTGTTTATAATTGAATATTTCTTGCAGTTTTTTGCAACACCAAGCTGCTCTGTAAGTTGCTGGAGTGGTGCTCGGTTACTTATCCTTGGAATTTATATTAGTCAATTATAATTTAGTCCCCTGCAGATTCAATCCAAGAGCTGGCCTCAGCACTTGTGTCTTAAGAAGTTATCTTTTATATTTTTCTATTTTTCACAAGAAAATGTAGCTTGTGTTGCTCTTTCATGATTTTCTTTTGCTTCTTAGATGGCACCTTTGTTGTTGTTGTTGTTTTTTTTTACTCAACAAACATACTATGGTATTGCACACCAGCCTTATTCTGGGATAGCATTCTTCTTAAAACCAAAAAGGCAGAGGAGTTAAGTTACCACTTTCCATGGTCACTGAGGAGAAACAATCAGGTTTCGAAATACTGGTATCTGACCAGGAGTTATATGTTAGTGAGTGTCCTCCCTATTGGAGAGTGTCTCCTCCTTGGAGACTATAAGCTTGCTGAAGATTCATTCGAGAAGCATTTATTATTCCCTACTCACCCTCTAAAGCACATACTGTTAGTTAGGCAGATTAACTGTCACTGCAGATATGAATGCTTATCTTCCCCTATTTCTTCACTCTAAGACATAAAAGCAAGTTTTGTTTTATAATTGAATATTTCTTGCAGTTTTTGCAAACACCAAGCTGCTCTGTAAGTTGCTGGAATGATGCTCGGTTACCTATCCTTGGAATTTATTAGTCAATTATAATTTAGTCCCTTGCAGATTCAATCCAAGAACTGGCCCTCAGCACTTGTGTCTTAAGAGGTTATCTGTTAATATTTTCTACTTTTCACTAGAAAATCGAGCTTGTTTTGCTTTTTCATGATTTTTTTGCTTCTTAGATGGCACCTTTGTTGTTTTTTTTTTTTTTTTAACTCAACAAACATACTATGGTATTGCACACCAGCCTTATTCTGGGATAGCATTCTTCTTAAAACCGAAAAGGCAGAGGAGTTAAGCTACCACTTTCCACGGTCACTGAGGAGAAACAATCAGGTTTCGAAATACCGGTATCTGACCAGGAGTTATATGTTAATGAGTTTCCTCCCTATTGGAGAGTGTCTCCTCCTTGGAGACTATAAGCTTGCTGAAGATTCATTTGAGAAGCATTTATTATTCCCTACTCACCCTCTAAAGCACATACTGGTAGGCAGATTAACTGGAAGATATGAATGCTTATCTCCCCCTATTTCTTCACTCTAAAACATAAAAGCAAGTTTTGTTTTATAATTGAATATTCTGTTTTATAATTGAATATCTATATCTATATATATATATATATATATATATATATATATATATATATATATATATATATATATATATATATATATATATATATATATATAAAGAATTTTTTTAAATATATACAAGAATTAAAAAAAAATCTTAACAACATCGTTCCCAAAAGAATACAAACTGTCTAAAATATTCAACAAAAACACCGTCAAACTATTATTCATGTATGCCCAACCTCAAAAATTTAATTGATTCATCCAACAAAATGAAAACCAACACAGCAAAGAAGGGTGAAGAAAGGAAATCTTGCAATTGCACCGAAAAAGAGCAGTGCCCCTAAGCAATAAATGCCTTGCAACAATATTGTATACCAAGGCGCTGTGACATCAGAAAACGAAAAAGAAACATATGTAGGGATTACTGAAAATCGCTTCAAAACCAGATATGCAAACCACAAACAGTCATTCAATAAAGAAAAATACAAAACAAAAAACCAAACAGAACTGAGCAATCACATCTGGAAACTTAAAGATAAAAAAAAAACTACAACATATCCTGGAAAATCATAAAAAGGGCATCACCATACAGTACTATTTCAAAAAGATGCAACCTATGTTTAACTGAAAAATGGCTAATACTATGTAAACCACACCTAGCAACTTTAAATACTAAAACAGAAATAGTAAACAACTGCAGGCACAAATGGAAATCGTTGTTGGTGAACACACCCCGAACAACAACCTGAACCCCCCCCCCCCCCCCCCCCCCCAAAAAAAAAAAAAAAAAAAAAAAACAAACAAACAAAAAAAAAAACAAAAAAAAAAAAAAACAAAAAAAAAAAAAAAAACAACAACAACAACAAAAAACAAAAAAAAAAAAAAAAACTGAAACCAACTTGCACGTGAAAACAGTGACAACTGGGCTCTACACGCTATATAACATCGGCGGTAGGCGACCCAAACATCATCCTGAAGAGAGCCACGCTCGAAACAATATTGTAGATGATTGTTAGTACTCATTTTAATACTTGATTTAAACATATATATACCTATGCATATCTATATACATATAAACACAAAAGAGAGAGAGAGAGAGAGAGAGAGAGAGAGAGAGAGAGAGAGAGAGAGAGAGAGAGAGAGAGAGAGAGAGAGTGTGTGTGTGTGTGTGTGTGTGTGTGTGTGTGTGTGTGTGTGTTGTGCTGTTTAATTATTAAATCAACAGGACTTTTGATGGCAATGAAGGTTATCATGGTATAATCCAACAATGCCTATTTCAGTATAGGTTGCGTACACAAATTCCAGGCTCTTTGGGTGTTTTGAAACAAATGCCACCAGCCCTATGTCCCACAATAGCCATGGAATAGATATTTAGATTCCAGCGGTCATGCACAGACGATGTTTTTGTCTAGAACATAGGTAAGTGCCACGAATACCATGTTCTGGTGAAAAAAATCAGCTGCATCAACTGGAATGAAGTTGTAGAGAGTATTCAAAGACCCTTTGATAGTTCTTCATCTGCTATAATGTAAAGGGATAACTGTTTTCTGTCATGATCTATGAGTATTCCAGCTGTACAGACATTGGACTATTTTAACCCTAGCTGTACAGACAGACATTGTATGATTTATTTTATTATCTATGACAGCTGCAGCTACACAGAGGTAGACTGATTTCTGTCATTGATCTATGTTAACTCCAGCTGCACGTACAGAGGTAGGGAGATTTCTGTCATTGGCCTATGGCAACTCAAGCTGCACAGACAGAGGTAAAGAGATTTTTGCCCATTGGCCTATGGCAACCCCAGCTGTACTGACAGAGGTAAAGGGATTTCTCTCATTGGCCTATGGCAATTCAAGCTGTATGGACAGAGGTAGAGAGATTTCTGTCATTAGCCTATGGCAACTCCAGCTGTACTGACAGAGGTAGAGATATTTCTGCCATTGGCCTATGGCAACTCAAGTTGTACGGACAGAGGTAGAGAGATTTCTGTCACTTACCTATGGCAACTCAAACTGTACGGACAGAGGTAGAGAGATTTCTGTCATTGGCCTATGGCAACTCCAGTTGTACGGACAGAGGTAGAGAGATTTCTGTCATTGGCCTATGGCAACTCCAGTTGTACGAACAGAGAGGTAGAGAGATTTCTGACACTGATCTATGCGAACTGCAGCTGCATGCATGAGAGAGAGAACAGCTACAGCTGCTGATTACAATTCAACTGCGTTTGCTGTCTACTCCTGCTAACCGAAACGGCTAAGAACTAAAACGATTGCTTATCTTATCTGTTGGGGAATGAACCTCGCAGGACTTTGAACTAAAATGACTGACAGCGAAAAAAAAATTATTCTTTAAACCTAACTGCAATCTTTACATCAATAGAACTTTCGTCTGAAACCTAAAAGGTTTCAAATTTATTTGAGTATGAAATCAGGATTTTGCAATCAACATTTACCGTCATTAATAGAGGCTTTTAATTTACACACAGGACTTATTCATTTTGTCTCCTGTTATGTGTCTTTTCTATGCTTTACATCTCTTCACTTTATTTTAAACACCAGACCTTGCCTTCTGTTCAGTGCATAGATACGAAGAAAAAAAATGTGATGGATTCCATGATTGCATGATGGGCTCTGACGAGAAACATTGCCATAATCTAGGACATGTCTTTCTGAAATAAACCCCTCCAGCTGTGATCAACTTTAACAGACCTGGACGGTTCACCGTAACCTCTCTACAAAGTAACAACACACAGTGCCCAGACTCTCATTTTCAGTGTCACGATGATGGCTATTGTCTCCCTGTCTATGTCAGATGTAATGGCATGATCGACTGTCCGGGACATGAGGATGAAGCTGCATGTGACAACTACAAGGCGTGCCCTGGGTTTTATCGATGTCGTGGCAGTGACAAATTAACATGTTTGCACATAAATCATCTATGTGATGGTATGCCACAATGTCCAAAGCATGATGATGAACTGATATGCCACGTCACTTGCCCTACGTCATGTGTTTGTTTCGGTTTTGCCTTCTCATGCAATCACAGTTTTTTCGTTAGCTCTTTCCAGTACCTACGCTACCTTGAAATCTCAGGTAGTGAAATGAGTATGAATGAAGTCTTTGATGCCACCATGTTGATCCACCTAGGCGTCCTGGCGTGTGGATGGACGAACTTGACACAGACGTCCAGTTACCCAATCTTCACAGTTTGGATCTGAGAGACAATCTGCTTCATTCTGTCAATTTCAGCCACTTTCTAGGAATGCCTCAACTTCGGAGACTGAATCTGGCGGGCAATCCGATGTCTGGCAGGATTTATGGCCAAGCATTTCTATCACTGTTGATCTTCAACATTTCCCATGTCCAAGCGAATTCTCTGAACATGGGCACCTTGTCAACGTTGATGCCGAACATAGAAAATGTCGATTTGTCGTGGAGTAATATAGAGACATTGCAAGGACAAGGCTTGCTTCATTGTATTAGTGTTTTTACTTTACTGGGTTGTACTATAACTGACTTCACGCCAGATTTCATGAAACACATGACGAACCTTGCGTATGTTTCTGCAGACAATTTCAAATTGTGTTGTTCTGTTGTGCTACCAGACAATTTCCGAGGCCAATGTTCAGCTCCATCTGATGAAATATCATCATGTAATGATTTGTTGAAATCCATGGCTTACCGTTGTGCTCTTGGCTTTTTTGCTGTGCTAGCTGTTCTGGGAAATTTCAGTGGTTTTGTCTATCGTATCTTTTACTCATCAGAAAGCAAAAAGACTGGTTTTACAGTGTTTGTTCTTCATTGTGTGCTTCGGACTACTTGATGGGAGTGTATTTAGTCTTCATTGGAGTAGCAGACAGGATTTATACTGGAGAATATCTTTGGAATGACACTGACTGGAAACAGAGTACAGCTTGCAGCATTGCTGGCTTTCTATCCTTGTTATCCTCTGAAGCGTCAGCATTACTGATCTCTTTAATCACTTTAGATCGCTTCCTTGTGCTTCGTTTTCCGTTCAGTCACATCCGGTTTGGAGCCAGATCAGCTCACGTCGCCTGTGTGTATAACGTGGGGACTGGGGTTTACACTGGCAGTGATGCCTCTACTCCCTATTACATCACACTGGGAATTTACCGCCAGACTGGTATTTGCATTCCGTTGCCTGTCACCAGAGCTCACTTCCTGGTCGTATTACTCCTTCGGGATCATGATCGTCTGCAACCTTATCCTCTTTCTCATGATTGGTGTGGGACAGTGTCTTATTTATTGGACAGTGAGGAGTAAATGCTATGTCTATTCCGCAAACAAATACCAAAGATATAGTCACTGAAACTGCAAAGTCCAAGGAAGCAACCATTGCTAGGCGTCTTCTATCCATTGCAGTGTCTGATTTCCTGTGTTGGTTTCCTGTTGGTCTTTGTGGGATCCTTGCTGCCAGTGATGTTGTCATTCCAGGGGAGATAAACGTGGGAATGGCCATTTTTGTGTTGCCACTCAATTCAGCACTCAACCCATTCCTCTACACTTTGATATCATTCTGGAAAAAAGGCGCAAAGGACAAGAGCTCCGTTTTCAGAGAAGATGTTACGCAGTCAGCAAAAGAAGTGACATTCGCCTGTTGATAAACTTGGCTAAAATATATTGATATAACTCACATGCACAACACACGCATGGAACCGATGTGTAAATGAATTCTGATAAGACATATCGTAATTTTTTCTTCATTTTCTCTCTGCTACCTGCTCTTCTTATTCTTATTGTGTGTTCTTTTTCAGTGGAAAAGGAACTCCTGAAATACAAATACACGTAGCAGTACATGCTATACAAATCACATTATTTCTAGTCGAAAACGCATGTGTCTCACGTGTGCCCTCACTGACTGTGTCATGAAGCGAGGCCTATGATCAGAAGGCGAGGTTTAATCCAGACTGTTTCAGTCTGTTGAAGAACCAAACCAATCAAACAACAACAACAACAGAGAGAAAAAAAAATAGAAAGGAATGATACAGCTTTGGAATACGTCCTAAATGATTCACGTTTTTATTCCATTTTTTTTTGGTCCCATTTTTGTGCCACTTCAGTGGCTTTGCACCCGTACCACTCATATTGACACCCCGTCCACAGCCATAGCCCGGTCCTTCCCACCGCGACCCCGGAACGGCCAGTCTATAGGGAGCAGTCAGTGTGTCAAGTTGTCAAGAGGCAACCCACCGGAGGAGACACTGTTCTGCTGCCGAGTCACGTCGGCGGTGTTCAGTGGCACCTGTTGTGATTCAACATACGCAGGACACCACCTACTAAGCCCCCTACTGACGACAATAATTCCTTAGTCGCAGAGCCGGTGTCGTATATAATACTATCGCTCATAAAATCGTGTCGCAGCGACAGTATTTCCCGGGAAATACTGCAGCTGGTTCGTGAAAAATTTTCGCTGAGCGACTTAATTTCATAAAAAATTGATAGCGCGACAGGATTTCACGAGAAATGTCCATAAAATCGGGTCGTCGCCTAAAAATAAAATCATGTCGCAGCGACAGCATTTCATGTAAAAAAAATGCTGCCGTAGAAAAGTTGTCGCTCTGAGACAGCATTTCCAGTTAAAAAAAAAAAAAACAAACAAACAAAAAACAACGACGTCGAAGACAGACATACGGGTCTCTGCCCCAACTCTACCCCCACCTCCCTCTCTCATGGTTTTACGTATCAGTTGCCCCATTATCTTTCTTCTGTCTATGATTCTATTTATGTCTGCTTGACTGTCGGTCTATCTTTCTGTCTCTATTTGTTTTTCTCGCTCGTTAACTCTATGTATCGCCCTCCCTCTATCTGTTTGACATTCTTTAGTTTCACTCTGCCATCAAAACTGTCTGTCAGTTGGTCTCAGCCTTTCCCGTCCCCCCCCCCCCCCCCCCCCCTCCTCTCTCTCTCTCTCTGGACGTGCAAGCATGCTTGCGTGTACGTGGAGAGAGCGCGACGGTGAATGTGTGTGTGTGTGTGTGTGTGTGTGTGTGTGTGTGTGTGTGTGTGTGTGTGTGTGTGTGTGTGTGTGTACCCTGAAACAACTGCATTCATGCTGAAATATATCTGTGATTCATTTGTCCATAATCACGCAATCTCTCTCTCTCTCTCTGCCACTCTCTCTCTCTCTCTCTCTCTCTCTCTCTCCTCCTTCCCTCTCCCTCCCTCCCTCTCTCTCTCTCTCTCTTCTCTCTTCTCTCTCTCTCTCATCCATCCTCTCTCATTCTCTTCTTTCTCCCTCCCTCTCTCTCTCTCTCTCTCTCTCTCTCTCTCTCTCTCTCTCTCTCTCTCTCTCTCTCTCTCTCTCTCTAGGATAACCCGTGTCAGCTGTCAGCTGTTTACATACCCCACCCCACTCTGAACATCTTCTCGTGGGACAACTGAATACAACCCTTAAGACTTCTCCCAACAAACCCTTCAAGTTATACAATAATCTCATTGTAGAAGTGTATGTGCGTGTTTTGAGTTTGTTTGTGCATGCCTGCGCATGCGCGTTTACGTGTTCCCACATGTGTGTGTGTGTGTGTGTGTGTGTGTGTGTGTGTGTGTGTGTGTGTGTGTGTGAGAGAGAGAGAGAGAGAGAGAGAGAGAGAGAGAGAGAGAGAGAGAGAGAGAGAGAGAGAGAGAGAGACTACGCACACACGCATGTACACACGAATGCGTGGGCATGCATGCACTTAAAACGCACACACATACACATTTCCTCACTCATGCATTCCCCCTACGGTACAGGAGGGACACAAACCCGTTGAAGGAGGTATGATAGGTCAGAGATGGATGGGGCAGAGAGGAGGTCAAAGCGAGGGAACAAATCATATAATTATCCCCATTATATTACATAATAGGGCGACAGGGGATATGTGACTGTCAATATGGATAGTCACGGAAAGACATATGGATAGTCATGGGGAGACAACGAGAGACACGAAATCGTATAATAGCCACACTCTTATATTATGGACATCCTAATTCATTTACATGCTACACCCAGCTCTTAAAACTCCTTTCTTCTGCCTCAAATGTCTCCGAATTTCTGATTTGGATCTTATTTTAAAGAAGAAACAAAAAAAAAAAAAAAAAAATGTGTAGTAGTTCCATGACATACTTATCACAAGTTGCAGCTTTTCGACTGCTCATTATAATAGAGACTAGTGTGCGTCGAACAAAGAGAAATAATTATGACAATGATATTCGAGAAATTTGCGTTATTAGCTATTTAACCGCTTCGACATTATTGGACTATGTGGCCTTTTTTTACTTCTTATCTTCGCGGCATCATAACAACGAACACATGTCTTTGGTCTTGGTCAAAAGGAACTTCATCTTTTGAACATTTCGGTTCTGTCTTCTACCGCGAGACTTCAGAGGTTCAAGATCCAGCTTTGTCGGCAGTGTGTGTGTGTGTGTGTGTGTGTGTGTGTGTGTGTGTGTGTGTGTGTGTGTGTGTGTGTGTGTGTGTGTGTGGCATCCACTTGCTTAAAAGAAACATATCCAAATATTGACGGTGCTTTGAATGTTTCTTTTTGTTTTCGAACATTATTCGTTTGTCTTTTTTTTTTTTTTTAAAGGAAGCCATCCAAAACAAAAGATAATTTATATAAAATGTGTTATGTTTCACATTTTGAACATGATTATATTTAGGCCTTAGGTGCCTTAAAACGAGCGTAATGAAAAAAACCCCATTTTTAACGTTACGTTCTGCATTTTTTTCTGCGTTGTTTTTGTCATTAAATTAGATAAAAGCTTCAGAAGAGAAATGGATGATCCTTTCAACCAAATACTGTGTTGATTAATTTCAAATCACGGCTTCCTTGGAGCTTTGAATGCCTTAAAAGGACTGCAGTGCAGTAAAACAAAGCCAAATGATGCCTGAAGCTCTGCATTTTGGCCTCTGATAACTTCTGGGTTACTTGTGACTAAAATGGGTTACTTTGACTCGTTTGTAAATTCATGATTTTAAGTGCCCTGGAAGCACTGCAGTTAAAGCAAGACACATGAAACTGTCTGTTCTGCGATTTGGCTTGTATTAGCTGTTAGACTCTATTATGTTTGTGTTTCTGTTCTGACAATTAAGGATAACGGGTTACTCTTTAAGTTTAGTGAATGAATGTGTTGAGACCTTATGTGCCTTTAAATAGATTATCGAAAAAGCTCACACATCTTATATGGCCAACAGACAAACAATATTCGTTTGGGTTTATGAATAATGAGTGTCGGTTGATATAGGCCTGTGGTCCAATATTTACCACTCCCTGGTCCCTTTAACCCGAAATGATATCTAAAGTGGCCTTCCTTTTCTTTACGAATTTTATGATTTTTTACGTAGAACTTTTTGAAATAAAAATAGCCATTTGATGTTGTACTATATGAAGCTCTTATGCTAAGCTTTACAAATAATTAACCTTGAGTGAAGTAAAATTAGTTAAGGAGGTAGGGCTGCATTTCTTAGGGGTTCTAAACTTACCCAATCTTCCCCTACTTTTGTTGTGCTGAATGTCCTAGGCCTACAATATTGATAAAAACGTCACATTTCACAGCACACACACACACACACACACACACACACACACACACACACACACACACACACACACACACACACACATACACACACGTTCACAAACGCACACGCGCGCGCACACACACACACACACACACACACACACACACACATACACGTTCACAAACGCGCGCGCGCGCGCGCGCACACACACACACACACACACACACACACACACACACACACACACACACACACACACACACACACACACACACACACACACACACACACACACACGCCCGAATGGAAAATTGACTTTCGTCAAAAACATTTTTGATAAAACATTGCTTGCGACAATTTTTTATTCCATGGCAGGCTGCATTATTTTCTGTGATATTTTGACACTCAACCGCGTCGACGTTTTTTTCACTTTGCAGAAAAAAAAAATCGTTGATGTGAAATATTAACGCTGCGACCATATTTCACAGGAAATGTTAACTCTAGCAGCAGAAAGATTTCACGTGAAAATGTGTTGCAAGCGACAGCATTCACTGACTACAATATTCACAGTGTCCTGTCGCAAAAAAAAACTGTCGCAAAATTTCGAACGACAGTATTTTATGGACAGCCACAATGTTCTATAGGACATTTTTCGTGAAAAACCTGTCGCGCGACAAGTTTTTTAGACATGTTGTCGCTGCAACAATATTTCACGTGAAATGCAATCGCTGCGATACAATTCCACGGCGACAGTATTATATACGACACCGGCATGAGTGAGACCTCCCTCCAGAGGGCACCACCACGTCCGTCCAACAACAGCCCCCATGGACTCGCCGATGCCGGTGATCCGACAGAACCAAACCATGGCCACAGACGCTGAGAGGACATCAAAACTGAGATCACGTGGAGAGCAGGGCATGAAGGGAATTTGAAACTTTTTTTATGTTGATCGATGAAAATGAGGATGATGAAGATGATGCTACGAATTTACATTCCGGTCTGAGACTGCATGACAGGGCTGTACTCTACGCTTCGTTTCATAATACATCCTGGCGTCAACCTGGCTCGACAGATACAGACACGTGCAGTGTGTGTCTGGAAATTTGAGCGACACTGTCAGATACCCATCCATAAAGTGGATGAAACTCGACTGTGTGGTCCCAGTCTTCCCAGCTGAGCCCGTAGCAAACCCAGCTCTGGGTTGGAGCTGGTCGGAACAGAAAAATCCTGTGACCATGACGACGGCTGGTTTTTAACCTTGTGCTTCCACTTTGGTTTCAGTGATGATACTTTCTATGGCGTCCATCCTAATAATGGAAGCTGCTGGGTGCTTCACAATTGTTTTTGTTAACAAATCAGTATCTAAAATGTTCACAGGACACACACACACACACACACACACACACACACACACACACACACACACACACACACACACACACACACACACACACACACACACACACACACACACACACACACACACACACACACACACACACACACACACACACACACACACACTCGCTCGTGCATCCCCGCATGCTTGTATGCACACACGCAGAGAGAGAGAGAGAGAGAGAGAGAGAGAGAGAGAGAGAGAGAGAGAGAGAGAGAGAGAGAGAGAGAGAGAGAGAGAGACGCTTCAGACGCTTTGGATACGTTTTTATTGACAATGGCCTACATAGTCTTTATGTCAAGGGGGTGTACGTTAATATTTGCAACACCAAAAAAAATCATATAGTGCAAAGAAACATGAATTGTTACGGATATATAAATGGTAATGATGAGGCTCGAAGCGATGTAGATAATACAAAGATAATAATGACATGCTTTTTCTTCACTCAAAATGGATGTGTGTGTGTGTGTGTGTGTGTGTGTGTGTGTGTGTGTGTGTGTGTGTGTGTGTGTGTGTGTGTGTGTAAGTAACAACATGATCATAAACACAAGTGCCTCTCCCAGGCACACATATTCACTGTTTTCCTGCACGGTCACATCCATCATCGCCGTCCGCTTTATCATTAGCTATACCAGCAAACAGAACAAACCCATTTCTTAATAAGGTCATTAAGCTTGCAGAATGCATGAAAACAAAACAAAACAAAACAAAAACCAAACAGAAGTTCTTACCGAGCATTTCTTTTTCCTGACATTGGACGCCTCTGCAACATACTTAGCCAGTAAAGTTATTATCCTATAATTGTCAGATGACAACAAAACTACATTGCTTATGTTTTCTCTGTCGCACTAATATTGAAAAGTTGAGACTTCTCTTTATACCGTTATAAACTGTACAAAAAAATAAAGTGTGATCTTCATTTTCTCTCATACCATCTGTACACATTACACACAAATGCCTTCGGGATTGAATCATCTTTTGTAGCGTCCTACTTCTAAATATAGCAAGGATATCGCTGTGCCATTTATTGGTAACTACAGTCAGAATTTTTTTCAGGTTGTACGATATTTTTAAACGAATAGAACCAGATAATGATTCCTTTCTTGATTCTTCCTGAACTTTATTGTTAGCGCTTTGATCTGCGTGTACATCATCTTTGTCGAACAGCTTTTCTAGACGGTTTGTTACTTTTGTTGCTTTGATTGTTCGAACACTTTTGGGTTCAGGTTCTTCTAGTTGTTGTAATGATTTCAGGCTGTCCAGACACTATTTGGATCTTTTGCAAACGCTTGACTAAGGCGGGTGACTTGCTGTTGTTTGTACCTTTTATTTTTCTTTTTGATTCATTTGTTATATAGGCTTTCTCGCACATTTCGACATTTTTATCCTTTTATGTGATGCTTTTGTTGATATCTGTTAACCGTGTTTCATGAGGACTTGATTTTGTGTTGAAGTATACAGCATTCTTGATTGAACCCCCTTTTGTTTTCATTCGGGGTTCTTTTCTTGACGTCAGGAGTTTTGACGCCTTTTTCAACAGATTTGTGAATTCTGTATTGATTAGATCGATATTTTTCTGCTGAACTCCTTGTGTCTGTTTCTTCTGCATCTTCAAATGCTTTCAAGAGTATGCTTGTTTCATCGGTTTTCATTGCTTGTTTTAAATTTTCGACGGACTCTTCATTCCATTCGCATATTTCTTGATTGTCAAATAATCCGTTTACTATCAAAACCTGCTTTATAGTAGCATCCAGTTCTGCTTTCCTACTCATACTGACGCAGTAACATATTGTATGCTTGTCTATATAATCTGCTTGTAGGTAGTTGGGCGAGTTTTACCCAATATTTAATGCATTTTCAAAAGATCGGATGTAAAGAGGATATCTTCCAGAATCACCATATGCCATTGTATTTGATGAATGCAATGGAATGAATTACAAACCATGTGATCGCAAAAGTATGTACTTTTTCATCTGCAGAGTTTTGTTTAAGCCCCCCATATTTGTGCTGCATATGTTAACACATGTTATATTTGTGTCATCAAATACTTCCAAAATATATAGGGATCAATTTTTTTCCATTGCTCTTAGATGTTCCATTACTCCTTTTTGCCCTTTCCTATACGTCTCAGACCACCCGGAATGTAAACTTAACCTCGTTGTAAAATCATTCCGAGGAATTTGTATGCATTGGTTACATTTACCTCAGAGTCAGAGTAATACCATTTTTTTTCTCTCAGACAGGTAGCCACCCATGCGAAAAATTATTATTTTATTTGTCTTTACTAAATTACCGAATTACAACCTATCCAATGATAAGAATGTGAAAGAGGCATTTTAAACAAAAACAACTTTCAAGAACATATGTGGCTGATTGTTGGTGATGATGAGGTTAAAGATGACAACGAAGATGAAGTTTCAGTTTCAGCTTCATCAAGGAGAGCCATCACTGCGTGCAGACTAGTCCATATCCGCTATACAGCTACGTTTTGAGACCAAATTGTGCATAATTTTAAGCTGATAAGCTGATAAATGAATTAACAACTAAATTGAGAGAATTGAAGAAGAGGGTCTCGTGGCTACGACTTAGCAGATGTCTATACTACGCATTAGCCCAATGCGCTGGTCAGACCTTGAGTGCCTACCTACCAGTTTTTTCTCTTTGTTGTATGTGTATGTAGTGAACGTACACATGTGTGCGCGTGTGGATGTGTGGGCACGGGCCCATGTGTGTGTGCGCGCGCATGTGAGAGTGAGTGAGTGTGTGTGTGTGTGTGTGTGTGTGTGTGTGTGTGTGTGCGCGCGCGCGCGCGCGCGTGTGCGCGCATGCGCGTTTACGCTTTTGTGTGTGTGTATGTGTGTGTGTGTGTGTGTGTGTGTGTGTGTGTGTGTGTGTGTGTGTGTGTGTGTGTGTGTGTGTGTGTGTGTGTGTGTGTGTGTGTGTGTGTGATGTGTGCCTGCATGTGTGTGCACCTGTGTGTGCGTGTGCAGAAGTGCGTGTGTGCATGTGCGTGCGTGAGTGTAATTTGTCTGTTTGTGTGAGCACACACACGTATCTGCGTATACGTGTGTACATATGTCTGTGTACACATGTGTCTTTATATGAGAGCGTGTATGCATGTTCGTGTGAGTATGCATTTGTGCGTTCATGTGTATGCATGTATGTGCGCACGCATATGGTGTGGACGTGCATACATGTGCATATGTGTGTGCGTAGGAGCGAGCGAAAACGTTAGCGCACACTTTTGTATGTGTGTGTGTGTGTGTGTGTGTGTGTGTGTGTGTGTGTGTGTGTGTGTGTGTGTGTGTGTGTGTGTGTGTGTTCAGAAGATGACTTAGGATCAAGAACAAGAACACCAAATACAACTTATAAGTGCACGCGCACAGGCGCACATTCACATTCATACACATGACATTAAGAACAACAAATCCCCCTCACACACACACACACACACACACACACACACACACACACACACACACACACACACACACACCATGCACGCACACACACACACACACACACTCACACTCACACTCACACACACAAACACACAGACACGCGCACACACGCGCACACACACACACACACACACACACACACACACACACACACACACACACACACACACACACACTCACTCACTATCTCACACGCACACTCACACACCAACGCTTACATGCTCATGTCTGTGGACTCTCTAATTAATACGCTGGCATCACCCCACTAATGAACACACACACACACACACACACACACACACACACACACACACACACACACACACACACACACACATGATTATTACTATCATCGTTAACCCTGTGTTCAATGCACACTATCATCATTAACCCTGTGTTCAGTGCACACTATCATCATTAACCCTGTGTTCAGTGCACACTATCATCATTAACCCTGTGTTCAGTGCACACTATCATCATTAACCCTGTGGTCAGTGCACACTATCATCATTAACCCTGTGGTCAGTGCACACTATCATCGTTAACCCTGTGTTCAGTGCACACTATCATCATTAACCCTGTGGTAGTGCACACTATCATCATTAACCCTGTGTTCAGTGCACACTATCATCGTTAACCCTGTGTTCAGTGCACACTATCATCATTAACCCTGTGTTCAGTGCACACTATCATCATTAACCCTGTGTTGAGTGCACACTTTCTCACATCTCTTGAACCAGGAGGAGGAGGAGGACTCCAAAGAAAGGGAAGTCATTCCTTCCCACAGAAGTATCCCTCATGAAACGATTTCTGTGAAAGTTTATGTCATTAACTTCGTCAAAGATTCTCTGAAGCACGTTATCTTAACTTCAGACAAAAAAATTTCTGATACAAACATAGTTTTGAATGAGGTATACAAGGTGAAACGTCTACCCTCTCTCATGTATGCAAACATTCTTGTTTTGCTATGGCTGTAATGTAAAAACAGATGGAAACATCAAATCATGTTTCCTTACTTTGGTTCAGCCAAACAAAAATGGAAACCCAATGTCTATAAAGGTCTCCTAATTTTTGTGACCCAGTTCATGTTCCCTTGGTTATTCAGCTTAATTAGTACGACATACGCCTGCTTCGGTAGACAGTCTGTATCCACCTACGTAGCTCTATTTCACAGCTCTAACACAACAATTTACTTCAATGGGCACTGTCCCTCGTTCTGCGTAAACCGTGAGTTATGGAGTGCGCACAGGCACATTCAAGAACTTATGCAGGCATACAAATGGACCTTTTTCTACCTGATTACTGTCCTCCAACGGTCCCCATATTTCAGAAGCGTATACAAGAGTCAGTTGAAGCTCTTGTTGAACAGTTTGAAAAATGTTTTTTTTCATCATACTATTAATTGGCGTCAGAGATCGGATAATGTCGGTAGTTGCTCATTTACCTTTGATCGCTAAGCGTTTTCCTGTTTGATATGCACTCATGTTTATTGTGAAATTAAAAGCTTAGATGTGCATAGCTGTTTACGACTTCGAGTTGTTCTGTTCCAATATATGTCATGTCTCCCAAAGGAACCCTTCATTCCTAAAACCATCACTTTAGTTTTGTCACGATTTATTTCAATGTTGAGATCAGAACAGGCCTTAACTAAACAGCTAAGCTGGTTCTGTAAGCCAAACGGTGAACTTGACATTAGTGCAAATTCATCTGCAAACATCAGAATGAATAGTTCCACAAGACCGGGACAACGTTGTACACCATGCTTTTGTTCTACTGACAATTGTTCTGATAACTGATTGATGACTGTGGAGAAAAGGTTGTGCACTTGCAAGACATCTCTGTCTCAAACCTTGCGGGCAATCGAGTCTGTGAAGTTGTTCTGCACACGTACGCGTGCTTTTAAGGAGTTACACATTACCATTACTGTTTTTGTAAATGTACAAGATGTGCAAGCTTAAATCAGGGCTCACAATTAGACTACATGTAGAACTAAGTCATACGTCTTTCTTATATCGACAAAACATACATATAGTTTTCCAGGTTTGCTCAAATATACCGAAACTGCGGAGCATAAGGTAAAAATATGATCCGTGGTAGACTGTCCTCTTCTGAATCCCGCCTGTGACTGTGACATGTTATTATCTTCCAGCCAGAAATACAAACGAATGGTCAAAAGAGATGTATAACATTTTCCGATCAAGCTCAGGAGTGACATTCACCTCTGTGGACTGACTTTCACGATCACTTTTCTTGAAAATGGGTACAATCATGGCTTCTCGCCACATGTCTGGGAAAGTCCCTGACAAAAAAAAAAAAAAAAAAAAAAAAAAAAAAAAAAAACTGAATTGAGTAGTTTCCTGAAACAAACAAACAAAATATAACAACGAAACAACAACAACAACAACAACAACAACAACAACAACAACATCAACAACAAGACTAGCTCTTCGGCTGACTTCAGCATTTCTGCTAGATTTTTTTTCTAAGCCACAAGCTTTGCCAGATTGTAAGTGCCTTAATGCTTATCCAACCTCGCTTTCAGTGATGGCTTGATGGGGTATGTGGAATTCTGGTAGCGTTAGTGAAATCAGCAGAAAGTTCAACAATATATTCATTTGAAGCCCACTGGTTTTATTTGAACACGTCACTGAAATAATCAAACCATTTGTCTTTTGAAATGGTATCACAACAGACTTCCTCGAACTTCAGATGCAAACACGAACTGACTTCTTTCCAGAACAGCTTTGGGTTACATATGAATTTCGTGATGGCATCTCCTTTCGCTTTTTTGAATGTTCTTATCGTTTCTTTTTATTAAAGACTGGTAAAAAATGTTGGCTCTAAAAATAATCTTGGCAGTTTGCCTTCGATTTGTTATGTCTGATGTCCGCAGTTTTGTGTTTACATTTATACTTTTTTTTTGCTTTGATGACAATCCTTGTCAAACCATTCCGCCTCTTTCCTCTAGTTGTTGTTTTATTTCATGCGATCTACCACCGACAGTAGGCGCTCCACGAACAAGCCAACAGTGCCGTTGACATCATGTCAGTGTCAGCTAATGCGCTTGACAATCTTTTATGAGATTTTCAGTGACCAGAGAGAATATGTAAATACGTGTACTTTACTGTTGCCCCGTTTTTCCAGTTTTCTCACTAAAAACAAAAGACGCCCTTATACTGTTGATATACAAATGGTAGGATGAAAATCTGCCCATATAAAAGAAACATGTAATTAAAAAACAAACAAAACAAAACAAACAAAACAAAACAAATAAAAAAACGCAATGATAGCGTATCCCCCCAAAAAACACAAATAACAAAGCTTATTACTCTTATATAAAGAACACCGTCCACTTGCCTGATTACACATGATTATTACTATCATCGTTAACCCTGTGTTCAGTGCACACTATCATCATTAACCCTGTGTTCAGTGCACACTATCATCGTTAACCCTGTGTGTCAGTGCACACTATCATTATTAACCCTGTGTTCAGTGCACACTATCATCGTTAACCCTGTGTTCAGTGCACACTATCATTATTAACCCCTGTGTCAGTGCACACTATCATCATGTGTTCACCCTGTGTGTCAGTGCACACTATCATCGTTAACCCTGTGTTCAGTGCACACTATCATCATTAACCCTGTGTCAGTGCACACTATCATCGTTAACCCTGTGTTCAGTGCACACTATCATCATTAACCCTGTGTTCAGTGCACACTATCATCGTTAACCCTGTGTTCAGTGCACACTATCATTATTAACCCTGTGTTCAGTGCACACTATCATCATTAACCCTGTGTTCAGTGCACACTATCATCGTTAACCTGTGTGTTCAGTGCACACTATCATCGTTAACCCTGTGTTCAGTGCACTATCATATCATCGTTAGTGCACACCATCGTGTGTTCAGTGCACACTATCATTATTAACCCTGTGTTCAGTGCACACTATCATCATTAACCCTGTGGTCAGTGCACACTATCATCGTTAACCCCCTGTGTTCAGTGCACACTATCATTATTAACCCTGTGTTCAGTGCACACTATCATCGTTAACCCTGTGTTCAGTGCACACTATCATCGTTAACTCTGTGTTTCAGTGCACACTATAATCATTAACTCTGTGTTCAGTACACACTATCATCATTAACTCTGTGTTCAGTGCACACTATCATCATTAACCCTGTGTTCAGTGCACACTATCATCATTAAACCTTGTTGAGTGCACACTTTCTCACATCTCTTGAACCAGCCTTCTCTAGTGCCTATAATCTCGCATCTAGACTAAATCACCACGCATTAGGATCAGTTACATCACATTTCTAAACGCTTTCAACACAATTTCTTTGAACTGATGCCACTATTTAGGTCCGGGTTTTTATCAACAGGTTCACCTTTTGAGCAGGTATGATGTGCTACTGACAAAGTGTCCTGGAGAGTCATCAGAAGCGTTTATTAAATATAATCACAGCTGTATCGTTGTACTCTATGGCTGTGTTTGATAAACTCTTTGAACCTACCCTAATGCATCAGAAAACAGCCCCTGGACCCCTACTGTGTGTGTTTAATTTCTTCAGTGGCATTGCAAATTCACCAAAGGTAGATGAATTAGAACCATGGTCAAAAGCATTGCCAACAAAAGAAATGTTATGTAAATGAAATGTTATAAAACAGAAAGTGCTGTTTTGCTCTTCGACAGTGTGTATTATGATCGGTTCTCTCCCATACGTAGTGCAAACTGATTTTCTGAACCCCCCCATATTTGTTCGTTCTTTCAAGTGGCAAAGCATGTTGGTCTGCTGAGTCACGGAAGCTGACCCACAGAACGAGCGGTTAGCACATGACCAAGTGCTCTGTGAACCGCTCCCTCTGGCCCAGGAACGTGACACCGGCACCTTTAGGTACTTCAGTGAATTCCGATCACTTGACGTCAGGGGATCTCAGTGGCTAAACCTCACTTTCCCCATCAGGACTTTCCAGCTTGAACTGTTGAAGTCAGAACTGTCGTCATGCTCACGACTTCGTACCTTGGATGGAAAGCCTAAATCCATCAGTATCATTACTGACAGTGACGTACGTTTCTGATCTCACAGTTTTCTCTCGACCTGTCCTTTTTGAAAACTCTATTTCGAAGAAAACAACGTTTTATCTCCTGGCCTACGCCTCTACCCCCGCCAGTTTTTTTTTTTTTTTCATTAGATCGTTACCCATCAACATTCTTAGGTTTCCAAGTTGTTCCCCTAACCCCTATCCTGCTGCAGTTCTGATCTCTCCTTCCAGCGTCTCTTCTTTGTAGTCAAGACTGGTAGGCCTGACTACCACGGCCGTTGTGGTGGGTACTATCAATTATCCAAGTCATTCCGTGTTTTCCCCCTTCCTGTACTATAAAGCACTTACAACAAACAGCTGTTCACAGAGCAGAATATGTTTCTGTGCTTTATTTTTATTTTTTTTTTACGAGAAAAGCCTGATATCTGTATCCCTTGTTGACAAGTCTTTCAACCCGTCAGTCTCTTAGTGTAGTTGTGTTCATTGGTCTTGCAGATATTTCAGTGTAACAACCAGCTTGTGTGCGTTATATTTTTTTCTTCATGTGTCTCTGCATAAAGGTGGTGCAATTTGCTATTTTTCTCTCTTTCACCGTCCTTTTATTGTTTTCTCGTTTAACCTGTCTCTGCATTTAGATAATTGCTTGACGTTATCTTCATTTTTGTTTACACACATAATGCATACTGGTTATCTGTTTCTTTATCTGCTTTAACTCCTTTCTCTCTATCTCCTTTCAGTCTTTCGTATCTTCACTCTCTGTTTGTTTTCATCTCTTCACTCTGCTGATTTATTTCCTCATTCTGCTATTTTATATCTTCACTATGATGTTTTATTTCTTCACTCCGCTGTTTTATCTCTTCACCATGCTGTTTTATTTCTTTACTCTGCTGTTTCATTTCTTCACTCTGCTGTTTCATTTCTCACTCTGCTGTTTTAGTTCTTCACTCTGCTGTTTCATTCTTCACTCTGCTGTTTTATCTCTTCACTATGCTGTTTTATCTCTCTTCATGCTGTTTTAGTTCTTCACTCTTCTGTTTTAGTTCTTCACCATGCTGTTCCATTTCTTCACTCTGCTGTTTCATTTCTTCACTCTGCTGTGTTATCTCTTCATCTGTTTGTTTTCGTTCTTCACTATGCTGTTTTATCTCTTCATGCTGTTTTATCTCTTCATTCTGTTTTATCTCATCATCCTGCTGTTTTAGTTCTTCACTCTGCTCTTTAGTTCTTCACTCTGCTGTTTCATCTCTTCACTCTGCTGTTTCATTTCTTCACTCTGCTGCTGTTTTATCTCTTCACTCTGCTGTTTCATTTCTTCACTCTGCTGTTTCATTTCTTCACTCTGCTGGTTTATTTCTTCACTATATGCTGTTTGTTTCATTTCTTCACTCTACTGTTTCATTTCTTGACTATGCTGTTTCATTTCTTCACTGTGCTGTTTTTATTTCTTCTTCACTCTGCTGCTTTTTATTTCTTCACTCTGCTATTTCATTTTTTTCACTCTGCTGTTTCATTTTCTCACTCTGCTGTTTCATTTCTTCACTCTGCTCTTCTATGTCTTTAGTGTGCTGTTTTAGTTTCCTTACTCTGCTGTATATGTCTTCAGTCTGCTGTAATATCTCTTCACTCTGCTGTTTTGTTGCTTTAGTCTGCTGTTTCAGTAGAAAGAAACTCGTGGAGAGCGTGGCAGCAGAGAGTCCCTCAGAAGAGAAGCCCCATTCAAGCAAGTGTTTCGCCCCTTAACTCCTGACACTCTAAGGGGGTTGGGCCACACCCGGTTCATGACTCCGGATGTCCCTCTGCTGCCCCTTTTTTTTCCCCATCTCGGGGGACGAGCCATGGCTGGGATTCGAATCCATGCCCCTCTGGACATGCTCATTTTTCCACTGTAATGACTCGCGCACTAACCACTGAGCCACTGGATACCTGATATTTGTAGGAAAGTTAAGCCTTATGAAGTTCACTTTTGTTGCTCCTTGACCAGATCCAGCTTGAACACCTCTCTGCTGCTTCTGCCATATCTTTCAGGGCTCTGTTTTTTTCCCTCCCTGCAACTGAGAGCTGTTTCATGAGGCTGTATGCAGACGTTCCTACAAACCCCCTAGCTCCAATTTGTGCAGTGAGAACTTTGACCTGATAGCCTTCTCTCCTCAGACTGTTTGCCAGATCAGCATACTTTTCAGTCTTGTAGATTTGAGCTGCCTCCATTCTGTTCTCATATGGCATCGTGAGCTCGATCAAGACCAGCTGCTTGGTTGACTGAGAGTGGACTACTATACTGCTCAAAACAATTGAAAGACCACTTCGAAATTCTCTCGCTATTTCACAACAGAACGGAAACAACCCAAAACAATGCTTTCGAACTTTTCTTCAGCCATTAATGAAAACATCAATGACACAGATTAATGACAAAATTGATTTGAACAGCATGTTTTGTCACTTTCAAATCCACTACCCATCTTTTCAAAAAAAGTCAGAACGCCAGAGATACACAAAAACACAGTCAGTAACGTGTATGTCCGCCATTTGCGTGGATGCACGCGATGCACCTTTGCCTCATGGATGAGTCAGAGTCCTCAGAGTCATCTGGGGTATTGCCTGCCACTCCTGCTCAAGGACTGGAACAGCTGGTTGAGGTCAACTGGCAGGGGGGTGATTGCTTCAAAGTCACCGGCCCAGCACGTCCCATAGGTGCTCGATTGGATTAAGGTCCGGTGAGCAGGCTGGCCAGTCCATGTGGATCACGTATTGCTGCTGAAGAAAGTTGTTGTTGACGACTCGAGCCCTGTGAGGTCTGGCGTTGTCGTCTTGAAGTACCGCGCCTGGTCCAATAGCTTGCAGCTCTGGCAGCACAAGGGG
>JADBJO010019229.1:22500-33671 GCA_016801955.1 Conus betulinus | reverse complement strand
GTGGCGTTGCGTGGTTTGTTGTGTGTGTGCGTGCGTGCGTGCGTGCGTGTGGTGTGTGTGTTGTGTGTGATGTTTGTGTGTGGTGTGGTGTCATTTTCTCCCCTCGGGACTGGGGATATCTATTTCAGTTGCAGTTTGTCCCCACCATCGCTTTACTACACTCAGCAAGCAAAGGCAAACGCCGTTGTCTTCTTTCCAACAAATTTCCAATTTACGAACAAAAAAAAAAAAAAAAAAAAAAAAAAAATCCTGCTTCATCCAAAACTCATGTGGAGTGGACACTCTGCCAACATTGTCACTGCTCACACTCAGACCCCCTCCCCATTCCTCTTCATGGCGCACAAAATTCCCTTTATTAACAGTATGCTTCACTGACACGTCACAGCCTACCCTTTTCAAAACCGAAGAATAACAGTCACTTGAGTGGACCCTTCAAAATTATGCTGTGCGCATAGCCATAGCAAATCCGAGTCGCCTGCAAGTGCCCGCAAATCAGTGGCAGGTTTTGCCAGTCAGTGCAGACGCCTTTATTTTCTGGACTCAGCCAACAAGCGCCAGATGGCAGACGTTCAACATGGAAAAATGGAGACGTTTAATGCAAAGCTGAAAAACGTAAATGAAATGATTCAGATGCTAAATGATTCCCCGTTTGTTTTTTTAAATTCGATTATGGACATAATGGAGATTGCTAAAAAAAAAAAATAAAAAAAAAATTAAAAAAACCAAACAAACCGCACAATAGCTGATGGAAGTGTTTGAAATATAATAAGTGTATCCCACCAGCGAATTTGTTTGTTTGTTTATTTGTCTGTCTGTCCTTTTCAGCAAGATCACACAAAATAGACGTTCACCAAACTAGGTGGAAAGATAGACGTGGATCAGGAACGTACCCCGTAAATGCTGATGAGATCTGCCAGGTCTAAGGACGGGTCCAGAATCCGATAACAAGATCTGGCCCAAAAAAGAAAAAAGAAAAACAACAAACACAAAAAAAAAATAACTCGTAAACCGATCTGAACGAGGTTTGGTAGAAAGACTAAATGTGGCCCCAATTTTTCTCTCCAAATTTTCCCCGAAATTTGATGGGAAAACTTGGAATGTATGCCGAAATTTTTTATCATTTTTTTCTTCCGATACTTTGAGTCGAATCCGTTGATGCGGATCCGGATCAAAGGACGGATCCAGGATCCATTCGACGCGTGATAGAGGTCTTCGCTCTCCCAAGGACTGTCTGGATCAACTTTGGGGCTTTTTTTTTTTTTTTTAAACACAGTATATGATTGTCAGCTACACAGTCAGTTGAACAACTTTTTAGCTGGAAGATTTTAAATAAACCGAAAATTTGCTGCGTCTTCAAAGAACGATGTTTGGCCTTTACCTTTTTTTTCAGGATTAGATGAAACTTAACTACAAATGTAAATTCTCGATCAACCGCTGTCAAACTCAGCGTGGAAGAGTGTCCAATATTTCTTGTTCCTCTGCTGTATTTATCCGTTCGGCTGCGTAAACAGCGGCGTTGAAATGACACAAAAGACGTTGATTTTTAACTTTTATTTGTAATCAGGAAGCACAAACATTCCAGTTCTGTATTTTCAACAGTCTTTCTGTTAACTTACTAAATGGGTTTGATTTGGAGACGAACAGGGGAAGCTAAGCGGTTCCATGTTTCTTCTTGTCACTGTCCTGTGATCATGATTGTTTTCGCCTGAAGAAGACGCAAGAGGTCGAAATGCATTGTGTCCAGTCCTGTACTCTGTTTGTCTGTGTCCCTTGGCGGTAACCTAACCCCATCTCTTTCCAAATTTTTACTACATGGGACAGTGTCTTGATCGTTTCAATGTTGGACGGCTTCAAGGTTTGAAGCGATCAAGGTGTGCTTGTGTGGAGAGGCATTCCCCTTGAACTGTGCGCCTTGTTTAAAACAAACATAAAATAGCATAGCATTTCAAATTATATAACAGTATCATGTTTCCACACCAATCAAATGAGATATATAAAAAGCAGTAGAAAGGCAAGCCGAGCGAGATAGAGGAGAGAGAGGAAGATAGAGAGGGGGGGGTATGGGAAAGAGAGAGAGAGAAGAGGAGAGAGAGAAAAGAAGGAGAGGAGAGAGCTAACCCTGTATAGAGGAAAAGACGAGAGAGTGAGGAGAGCCGAGAGAGAGGACCAACAAGACAGAAAGAACAAAATTCTTTTTACGAGGATATAGATAAACACTACTGACGTACTTTTTCTTTACATCTAGGTCCCAGTCTAATGCTCAGAGAGAGATAGAGAGAGAGAGATAGAAGAGAGAGAGAGAAGAGAGACAATGATATACGGACAGGAAGATTTTTGAGACAGAAAACGGAGGACTGACCAGCCGCCGTGGCGAAGTGGTTAGCGGCGCAAGACTCCGGCTGGAGGTTCGTGGGTTCGAAGCCCATCAGAGTCATGTGGGTTTTTCTGCCCCGACGGCTCCTACCCAGAGTTGAGTTTGCTGCGGACTCAGTTGGGAAGAATGGGACCACACAGTCGAGTTTCATCCACTTAATGGATGCGTCTCTGTCGTTGTGACGGACGTGGTGGCGCCCTCCGGAGGGAGAGCTAAAAAAAAAAAAATCACGCCGGCTCTCTGCGACTAAGCAATTATTGTCGTCAGTAGGGGGCTTAGTAGGTGGCGTCCTGGTATGTTAGCTCAGAACAGGCACCAGTGAACACCACCGAAGTGACTCGGCAGCAGTGCAGCGTCTCCTCCGGTGGGTTGCCTCTTGGCGACTAACATTGACTGCTCCCTGTGGATTGCTGGGACAGCAAAAAAAAAAAAAAAAAAAAAAAAAAGAAAAGAAAACGGACTGCAAAAAATGACATGAAGCCCACCAAATCGTAACAGAGAATGAGATCGAGATGGGGGTGAGGAGGAAGGGAGAGCGGTGAGTAGAAAGGGTGGGGTGGGAGATGAGAGGGAGGAGGAGTAGGAGAGAGAGAGAGAGAGAGAGAGAGAGAGAGAGAGAGAGAGAGAGGGAGAGAGAGAGAGGCACTTAAAAAACGGTGTTGACTTCCATTTACCTCCCCAGCTCAAAAGTCGCTGCAGACAATGAAACATGGTGAGCTCAGAAACTGTGCAAAGTGAAAAAGAAAATCTGAAAATTTTCAGTATCATTTGTGGGTTTTGTGACAATATCCACAGATCGACCAGTTTTCAGAGACCTGCTGATTTCAATATAATTTATAGCACCATACTAATACACTGTGTGATTTAATCATTTTGACAGGTAATTAAAAGATTGTTAACTTCCTAAAACGTTTCACTTTGACTTAACTCAATACATCGTATCATATCAGGTGTGAACCATATTAAAAGTACTTTTAAAAATAATTCGAGGTCCAACTAATTGTTAGTGTAGAACACTCCAACATTTTTGTTCTTAACCATATTGTCTTTGGATTCCTGTGATTGATTGTTTGTTGCTTTGTTTATTTTGTTTTTCGATGTTACCAAATTTATAATTCAATTGGGCACTTTTCCAAAGCTCTTTGATAGTTTCACCTCTTGCTCAATAGATGCTTAAGGTGGCGTTCTGTCCGCAGTAAATGACATTGTTTGTTCATTGTCTATGTTTATTCTCTGTTATGTTATTCTCAGAATTTCGTCTGAAAAGTTAAACGAATACCGTACAAGGGATCTCCCTGCCTGCAACGCCTTTAACGTACTGAGCTAGTCCAAGCACTCGTAATTCACTTTTGTTGCCTTTTAATCGTGGGTGGAATGTCTCAACCCAGCAAGAAATATCTTAATTAATTCAAATGATTTTGCGAACTTGTGCATAAACTTGCATTCCAGCGAATCGAACGCCTTTTCAATGTCTACATGGACAGTCTGAGGTAACTGTTTATTTTTGTCGTCATAAATAACTTATGCTATTGTCAATAGATTTGTTTGCTATTGACGCTGTTTGGTCCTCTTTTCCTAGTCTCAAAGCATAAAAATCTATTGGCCACACACGAAGACACACAACGATTCTATTTTACCAACATTTAAGATGGATATTGTGAGCCAGTTTTGAATAAATATTAGTTTATTACTTTCAGGAAAACATATTATCAACCCCCCCCCCCCCCCCCCCCCCCCCCCCCCCTTAACATCGACAGGGGCCGGCACAACCCGCCACCGGTGTACTCCTCACTCATTCAGTCGCATTGTCGTGAGTTCGCTCACGGCGGTGCGCACTGAATCCAGTTCTCAACCCAGCAGTTGAGCTGAAGAGGTCTGAAGCCAGTTCTCCCCAGCAGTTGCACTGAAGAAGTCGGCCGGATGCTGACGAAAGCTACGCACACAGTGAGTAGCCTTCTTTAACTGAGTGACCTGTTTAGTCTGATAGTCACTATATTATCAAACCTTCCCACTGTTTGACAATACTATTTTTAATCATGTATTTAGTGCCCCCCCCCAAATTTCTTCAAAATCCTTTTTCTAGAATTATTGGTGTAAGACTGTCTCTTCTTTGATTATTTTTTTTCTTCCATTGTAGAGTTTTCAAACCTTCAGCAGCCTCCTCACGAGTGAATTCTTCTTTAAGTGCTGTCTGTTTGTCAAAAGTGAATATTCATGTTTCCAGAATCGCGTAACCCACTTGCAGAATCTGCCCATTTATCAAAGGTCAGCCTGACAATTTGTGATGTATCAGTACTATTATCTTTAAAAGAAAAACAGAAGAGGAAAAAAAAAGGTAAAGTAAAAACAGGAACTTTGGGATCTCCTTCGTTAGCCCTTTAACTTCGTCGTTCTATGTTTCTTTCCTAATAAAGACTGTCATAGAAATGTTCAACCTCTGTTTTCTTTCTTTCATTCTTTCTTTCTGTCTTTCTCTGTTTTGTTTTATTTTTTTTTTTTATCGTTTGGGTTTTCTAGTTGTTCACCGCTCTTCGTTGTGAGGAGAGGAATGCATTTATTTACATAAATGAAAAAAACAGGGTTGAAAAGGTAATCCCAGGAAAAGATAAACCAAACGTCTCGGGCCTTAAGATTCAATCCTTCTTCAATGCTGTTGGAAGGCAAACTAATCGTAAATGGTTGTACTTGATTGTTTATGATTAATTTACTTGCTACTTGTATCAGTAATATACAAAAGTAATTGATAAAGACCGGAAAAAAAGGTATGTTTGGTGACGTTTATTGAATAGTACTTTCTACTGCTTCTGTAATGCACTGTACGCCTACAAAACTACTTTTTATCATCCCAAAGAAGTTGATTAATGATTAATACAAGAGATAAAATGAAAATATATAAATGGAAAAAAAAGTGTTTAGTCTGTCTTACAACTATTTACATCATCAATGATTTTCAGTAGTAGTACTACACAACAACCATTGCAACTGCAATACTTTTTATTTATTTATTTTTTTCGTGTGTTTGTTTTTTGCTTTTGATTGTTTCCGATTTGTTACATGCTGTTCTATCATTCATGTACAAAAGAAAGGGATAATGAATTGAAAAGGGTATGTTTGGTGACATTTATTTATTCACTGATGCGTACGAAACTACTTTTTACCATCACAAAGAAACCAACGTACAATCAAAACAATAAATGAAACGAACACACACACACACACATACACACACACACACACACACACACACACACACACACACACACACACACACGCACACACGCACACACACACAGACGTTTGCTAAGCATTTTAGAGCTGTTTGCAACAACAGCAATGATTTCTCTTTAAATCCTATTTGTACGATCAACTACAAGTACTGCTATCACATTTTCCTTCTCCTTCTTCTTCTGCTACTGCTACTTCTGCTACTTCGTTCTCAGCTTTCAGACCATTCCGTCGTTTTGACCTTCACTGTTTATCAGTCGATGATGAACCCAAGATATAGTCGTGGGAACACTGCAAAATGTAGGACCATCTGGCCCAGATGCTCGCATTCAGCCAGTGTCCTTCTTGGATTTTTTTTTCCCTTTCCTTTTTTTTTTTTTTTTGTTTTTTGTTTTTGCTCTGCTCTGAGCATCCTCTTCTTGTAATTCTTTGAGATAAGAATGGCATGCACCAAACCTCTCCCTCATTGCGATCCATCGTCTCACCCACCATCTTCGATTTTTTTTTTTTTTTAACTTCAACTGTACGCAAGTAATCAAAATTATTATTATAGCGCAAAGCAAAATTTCTCCTTCTTCAGAGCCCATGTTCAGAGAGTACTGAGCGCCGCGGCCTGTCAGCAGCTGTGCAGACGTTTGCCAGCTGGACTGGAGGAAGGCAGCGGGGGATGTCGTTTAGATTTCCGTCAACAAACCATTAGGACCCGTCACCGCCGTGTCAAACAACCGCATTCTACTTGCTGGAGAGGGCAGTGTGTCACGGGCTTTAGGGCGAGCAGAACACACTGTGGCCAATAACGGGGAGAGTTAGAGTTAATAGGTCGAATGTCAGAGGTGCAGGTGTGTGTAGAGCTGGCGCCCAGTTGTAGTCTCCCTTTGTTTGACATGAGATCAGCGGTGACCCCGGAGATCACGCACCTGTTGGCTGCCCACCCCCATCCCCTTCCTCTTCCCCTTACCCTCACTGTGCGGCGGCCAAGTGAACGGCACGCACCGCTCTGACCCTAACGTTAAGGTCGGCCTTACCTCACTGACTGGTCAGATTAACGTCCTAGCGACCTGAGAGAGTTATCGGCCCTTGTGCTGATCGACGGCGGCCCGCACAGTGCTGGACGGCTTGCCTTTGGGACCGGCCCCTTGCCTTGCCTTTTATTCCTTGACACCATGGCTTGCCTTTTATTATTCCTTGACACCATGGCTTGCCTTTCATCCCTTGACACCATGCTTTGCCTGTCAATCCTTGACACCATGCCTTGCCTGTCAATCCTTGACACCATGCAATCCTTGCCTGTCAATCCTTGACACCATGCTTGCCTTTCATTCCATGACACCATGGCTTGCCTTCATTCCATGACACCGTGGCTTGCCTTTCATTCCATGACACCGTGCCTTGCCTGTCAATCCTTGACACCATGCTTTGCCTGTCAATCCTTGACACCATGCTTTGCCTGTTCATTCCTTGACACCATGCCTTGCCTTTCATTCCTTGACACCATGCTTTGCCTGCTTCAATCCTTGACACCATGCCTTGCCTTTCATTCCTTGACACCATGCTTTGCCTGTCAATCCTTGACACCGTGCCTTGCCTTTCATTCCTTGACACCATGCTTTGCCTGTCAATCCTTGACACCATGCTTTGCCTGTCCTGTCAATCCTTGACACCATGCTTTGCCTGTCAATCCTTGACACCGTGCCTTGCCTGTCAATCCTTGACACCGTGCCTTTGCCTTTCATTCCTTGACACCATGCTTTGCCTGTCAATCCTTGACACCGTGCCTTGCCTGTCAATCCTTGACACCATGCTTTGCCTGTCAATCCTTGACACCGTGCCTTGCCTGTCAATCCTTGACACCATGCTTTGCCTGTCAATCCTTGACACCATGCTTTGCCTGTCAATCCTTGACACCATGCTTTGCCTGTCAATCCTTGACACCGTGCCTTGCCTGTCAATCCTTGACACCATGCCTTGCCTTTCATTCCTTGACACCATGCTTTGCCTGTCAATCCTTGACACCGTGCCTTGCCTGTCAATCCTTGACACCGTGCCTTGCCTGTCAATCCTTGACACCCGTGCCTTGCCTTTCATTCCTTGACACCGTGCCTTGCCTGTCAATCCTTGACACCATGCTTTGCCTTTCATTCCTTGACACCATGCCTTGCCTTTCATTCCTTGACACCATGCTTTGCGTTTCATTCCTTCACCGACCCCTTGCCTTTGCCTTTTACTCCTCACTGGCCCCTTGCCTTTCATTCCTTCACACTCTATGTCCAAAACGGATGCCATGCTTTGTCATTCATACCCTCACATAATCTGCCCAAAGCCATGTGACCGTCACGTCTAGAAAACATAGATTTCTGAGCTTGATCTCTGTAGCAGTGTCATGCAGCCCAGTTGGGAGGGTGCGCATGGTAAATGAACGGACAACGTAAAAACGTGATTGTTGCTCATTTAAGTATACTTGGGTCTTCTAAGGTTGAACTGTAGTGAAAACGGTTCTGTAGTTCATCATTTTATCTGAGCGTCGCTCAAGGATTTGTAAAAGAAAAGATAGCGTCGGCAAAAGAAAGGCAGGAAGAGCACACACACACACACACATACACGCACGCGCACACACACACACACACACACACACCACACACACACACACACACACCACAGAGAGAGAGAGAGAGAGAGAGAGAGAGAGAGAGAGAGACTGACACTGACACTGACACAAATTTTATTGCCATTAGCGAAGGCCCTGTTGGCAAGAGGGTATCATGAGTCGTATTTATCAACAGCGACTAAAAGGAAACAAATGCAAAAGACCTCCCTTGTGATGTTTTTCAAACTCACCATACATATAACTTACAAGGTAAGTTATTTCTAGGTACTTTGGAGGCAAGGGAGGTGAAAAACGAAAAACCATCTTCGTCGTCCAGTGATAGTATTACCAGCCCGAGTGAAGACAGCAAAACAATGAGCAAGAAACAGAGACAAGAATTAGACAGCAGTGTGGATGAAATGGCAATTCAAGAATCACTGTGTGAAATCAAAGCGGCGTTAACAAAACTGTCGACGAAAGAAGACGTTGTGCGGGTGAGAGACGAGCTGAGAGGAGAGATAGAGAGACTCAGATCTACAATGACACAAAGAATAGAAGTTCTAGAGAGCACCGTAATGGACTTGCAAAACGAAAAGGACAAACTTTCGTCAGAACTTACCAAAACTCGAACAGAAAACTCAGACCTCAAAGCTCAGCTGGCACAGATTTCCAAAGAGACCAGCTCCCTTAAGAGTGAAATCAACGAAAGTGAACAACATGGCCGTTCGTGGAATGTGCGAGTGTACGGCATCAGAGAAACGCAGGAGGAGACCGTGGAGGACTGTGTGAAGAAGTGTGTGGATGTGTTCACTTTTAAACTTGGCGTCCCTGTGACTGCAGCAGATGTGGAGATAGCCCACAGGTCGGGGAGGAGGACCACGGAAGGCGGGAGACCACGCCCCATCATCCTTCGTTTTTTCTCTCGGAGGAAGAGGAGAGAGGTGTTGACGGCCCGGAGGAAATTAAAACAGACCGGGATAACAGTGGGAGAGGACTTGACTCAAACTAATTATAAACTGTTAAAAACAGCTAGTGCGCATTCTGCAACGATGGCCGCCTGGTCATCGAATGGTAAAATATTAGCGAAACTGAAAAATGGAAAGACGCTGAAGATAGACTCAAAGATGGACATTGACTGCCTTTTCAGGAGAGAAATGGCTTGAACGAGTAAGTTGATTATGTACCGTTTAATTTTGGCGCAACGACTGTGTGTTTTCCCTCCCCCTCTCTTTCCCTTTCCTTCCTAGTCTTGACCCACAGTAACGGTTTCGCGAGTTTATTTCCCATACGGTGTGTGTGTGTGTGTGTGTGTGTGTGTGTGTGTGTGTGGAATAATATCCAAATGATGTGTCTTTTGGATATGATCGTGTTTCTGTTGTGTGAGTATTGGTTTTTTCATGTGATGATGGTGCTTACTCACAACTGGTCATGAGTGACTGTGCGTGTTCAGTCTTCCTTTTTTTTTTTTGTAAACCTCTTCTCCCCGTAACGTAGCATACTTTCAGCTACCTTCGAAGGGTTGTTGGATGTGTCGCTAGCACCTTTTCACCTAAGAAAAATGTTATTGGAAATTACACATGCGCGTGTTAGTGCGCGCGGGTGCACGCGCGCACACACACACACACATACACACATTCTTTCAAACTAAAAGATGATTAATCCAACAGGATATTTTCATTCTGCTTCCCCTGCTTCAGGCTGTCTTTTCCTGTCCCAGCTCCCATCCTCCGGCTTCCGCCACCAGCTTCCCCCTTCCCCCCATCCCCCCCCCCCCCCCCCCCCCCCCCCCCCCCCCCCCCCCCCTGTCCGCGGCCTGTATAGAGCTCCTCTGCCGTGCCCATTTAACTATGTATTTACGGGGTTGAATGGATTGAGGACAATGATCCCCTCTCCCCTCCCCCCCCCCCCCATCCCCCCCACACACACACGCACACACACGCGCGCACACACATTCCCTTTGTTTATGTGTTTTGTTGGGAGGATGCCGACAAAGTATAATCTAATGGGGAGATGTGGATGAAATGTATTGATGAAAGGCAATGATGACAATGCTGTTGGATGTAGGTTTTTTTTTTTTTTTTTTTTTTTGAATGATACCTATTGACAATGTTGTAGGGTGATATTTGTGAATAGACTATGCTGACAGATAATGTTGAGTGGTCTGCCGCCAGTTGTGTTTGAGGATATACGACGCCGACAAATAATGTTGAAGCGTGAGGTAGACAGCAGTATAAGCAGCAGCAGTTGTCGGGGGATAATGATAGTAGTGACAGGAGGAGGAATAGATGATTGTTAATGTGGATAGCTGATGTGGACAGATGAGTGATAGTGTGGATAGTTGATGTGGACAGACGATGGAAAATGTGGAAAGTTGATGCGGGTAGATGATTGATAACGTGGATAGCTGATGTGGACAGATGACTGATAATGTGGATTGTTCATGTGGACAGACGATCAATAATGTGGATAGCTGATGTGGACAGATGTTTGACAATGTGGAAAGTTGATGTGAACAAGATGATTGATAATGTGGAAAGTTTGATGTGGACAAGATGATTGATAATGTGGAGAGTTAATGTGGACAGATGATTGATAATGTGGAGAGTTGATGTGGATAGATGATTGATAATGTGGAGAGTTGATGTGGATAGATGATTGATAATGGGGGATAACTGATGTGGATAGAGATGATTGATAATGGGGATAACTGATGTGGATATGTGAGGTATAAATGTGGATAGCTGGATGTGGACAGATGATTGACAATGTGGAAAGTTGATGTGAACAAGATGATTGATAATGTGGAAAGTTGATGTGGACAAGATGATTGATAATGTGGAGAGTTAATGTGGACAGATGATTGATAATGTGGAGAGTTGATGTGGATAGATGATTGATAATGTGGAGAGTTGATGTGGATAGATGATTGATAATGGGGGATAACTGATGTGGACAGATGATTGATAATGAGGATAACTGATGTGGATA
>JADBJO010019229.1:7500-17500 GCA_016801955.1 Conus betulinus | reverse complement strand
GACGCAGAAAACGGCCAATATTCGATATTGAATTGAAATTGGAAAATATGTAGATAATAAGCCTACCCAAAACTAAGTTCAGTTAGAATCTGAACAGACATGCGAGGGATTAAATAATCGGTTAGAAAACGCTATTCAATACCCCGTCCCTAAAAAAAGTTATTGGAATCAAATTGGGACCCAATGATAAGAGTCCTGGACAGACAGGCCGGCCACGTTTTTCCCACGGACGGTAAATTTTCTTTAAACAGTTTTCTGGAGGACAACCCCTTAGGGAGTGGTTTGTGTTGTCCGTTCTCTAAATGAGGGATACCAGTAAGGGAGGCCCAATGTCCTGTAACACAAAAAGAAGGAATAATAATTGGTCTTCCGAAGGAGAGAAACACGCGGAGAATTACCTTGAGATGAACTGGAGACGCTATCTCACTTTTTAAATGTAACTTACAAAAATTGCTTCAGCTTGTATTGCAAAAACAGAATAAAAAAATGTTCTACTCAAAGCTCATAAACCGAGGTTACCAGCATACGCCTTCGTTTCCAGGAAGATACATAGGAGAATTAAGGCGATAGCGACAAAATATACGATTGTTAATACATTATTAGATCGTTTACCTAGTGAATCGCTTACGAGGGTTCTATTAATTCCTGTCCGACTTCCTCGAAAGCCATTTCAATTGGCATTTAATTGACCTAACTCGAGTCGTATACATGAGTATGATTAAAATTTGGACTGTATTCGGCATTCGGCGAAAAGGTTATTCCAAAACGCGATGCCCCCGATAGCATCTTTTTACAATAAAATAAAGTCTTATATACGTGATAGTGAATGGGGGAAAGCTGTCTTCCCCCGTTCGAGTATACTTGTGAAGATCATACTTGCTCCTCGAGGGTGCCCGTCAAGGGGACTATTCCTCTATCTCTATCCGCCATAATCTATTTGTTTTGTTTTCTGTACGTCTTTTTAGAACCCCATACTACTGCGACCAATACTAAGGCTGCACAGAGGACTCCCGCAATCTTCATCAAAGGCATAAAGATTAGAAACAACCCAATTCAAAATAAACAGTTTGCACACTCCACAATACTCATACTCTCAGTAGACGACACAACTTCGTACGTAGAGATAGCACGAAATCATTTATCATGAAAAACTATTTAGAAACCTTTATGAATTTCAGCCAAATATCGTGGACCCTCAATTGAACTATGAAAAGACTTTCATAATAAATCAACGGTTTTAATGTTGGTTCGAGTACAGACGCAAAAATTCCACATGAAAACATATTTACTTCTACCCTATACCTCTATAATAAAATGGAATGGTTGACATCTCCCTTTCACTAGTTTCAAAAACCTTCTAAGGACAGGTGGTTTACGATATCGTTAATCGCTTATCAGATATGAACGGAAACTTAATATGACTATCACAACTTCGCAGAATCAGTCCCATCAAACCTGTTCAAATATGGTCACAAAAGACTAAATAACATCCATTAGGTAGAGTAATGTTGTGCTCTTCAATCATCTTAGTGCTTTATCAAACTGGTGTACTTACTAGGGATCCTCTTACGCGGAATCGCTCATCCTGTATTCCCAAGATCGCTTCATTACTAGAAAATGTGTTTCAAATTTGGTTGGAATAAACAAAAACGATAAACATTAAAAGAAATTACAGCCAATACGCATAGCAGACTTATCACATAAAGGACCGGGAATAGGTATACGGCAGACCTGAAAAATATCTATCAGCCTCCTTAAAATCATTCGCCCTTCTTCGTATCCGGACCGGAAGTGTGTATGGCACGCCTACCGTACCACAAGTGGAAAATCATAATATTACATTCAATTAACTTATGTGCCAGCTAAATTATCGCGTTTCATTGATTACGCATATGGCCCTAGACAGCATTTGTTGAAAGTAATGGTTTTTATTACTAATAAGCCAGATTTGGAAAATGGCGTCTTTTCAGTTTCGTATCAACAGATTCTGCCAAACAGGTGGTTAGTCAATTAACTGAGAGTACAGATGGTTCACACGCCGAGAACCTTACTCTCCGTTGTATAGTGAATAAGTCTACTAATCATTAGTCAGTTGATGGAAAAGTATCAATTCTTACTACAGTGTCTTTCTTTCACAAGTAACCATGGACTGTCAGTTCAACCAATTTTATTATCATTTTAGCCTTACACGATTTACTCCGATGCCCACCCGGATGTAATCTTTTAATTTAAGTTGCCAGAACTGTCGGAGAAAATGGGCCCCTTGTTCATATCAATTTTGTAACATTCTTTTAAGTTGTTGCGTCCATTCGATCAAAGCTTATACAAAGAAACGAAGATTTGAAAATATCGATGAGTACAGGGTAAATGAGATAAACTAGACACATTCAAAAAATGTGTAGTAGTAATAAAGGGATTCACGTGCTTAATTACGCATATTATTGGTGGAATAGCCAATGATACAGTTCGTAACATTGAGTGGGCAATTATATCAAGCTGGGAACAAATGTCTTAATATAACGCTCAATTGATTGGGTAAGCAGGTAGCTGAAAAAGGATTAAGAACTTAAAGAACCACAAACTGAAATGGTACCCAAAATTAAGGATATGCCAAGAATTTCTGTAAGCAAACAGTGTCTGAAATAGTATGGCATAATTATTGATAAGCGACAAATGGTAATTTCTGCATTAGAGAGAACGACTTCAATTTAACCATCTTCTGTGGAATAGTGAGTTTAACAGTGCCCTTATTTTTTTCGTATTTTCCGGGAAAGACCTCTGGAATAGGGTTCTGCTAGTTAACCCTGTTCACGACAGTACTATACATGTGTAGATGTATCGTGCCTTACACGTGGAGAGTAGTTATTCTTTGGTAGCGGGATAAAAATCAAAACCCCTGACGATATGCTAGAAACTGTCCTGATTAATTTTAATGGGAAATAAATATTTCTTGTGATAAAATTGATTTAGAATTGAACAAAAAAAAACATCATAACCTAACAGATTTTTGAAGTGAGCTGGAGCTATATAGACATAAGATGGAAGAAATATATGTCCTTAATGAATGGAGATGAATTTATGGTGCATACTGTACTTAACAAAATGTCACCTATACCCAAATATACTAGGTACACTAATGTAATGTGAGCCATATGAAGTATCGCAAAGGGTGTGTGTGTGTGTGGATGGGTATGTGAGCTGTATTATTTAAAAGTTACTCTAAATAGCCCCTCTTTTTTCCTAGTTAATCTCGGCCACAACTGGGTAGCAGAGGATTACATAGATGGCCAGTTATTAGAATATTATTTGGCAATGTGGCCCAAGTGTACAAAAAAAATGCATGTACACATTTGTCTGTGTAAACATCTGGTGTTAAAACTATTGGATCGTGTATTGATTTATGGATGTTTAAGTTGTCAGGTTATGTTTGGGAGGAATCAAATTACAAAAGATTTAGAATGAAAAACAAACAAAAAAGATCTATAAGTTGACGTAGCTAAAAAAAAAAAAAACAAAAAACAAAAAAAAAAAAAAAAAAAAAACTTACCAAAAAGAAAGGATCACCGAATGTCAAGCACGATCATCCTACTTCCCCCGAACAGCTCCAACAACCCCGTCCCCTACACTCCCGCCCGTATGGCAACATCCCTACTACACACACCACACATCACAACACAACCACAGTCACATAAACACACACAATACGCGCACGCGTGCCGTGCATCTCGCCACGCACACACAATATAGAACCATTGATCATCCGAGACTATTGCAGTTAGCAGTAAGTGATTATCTTTTCACTGTTGCGTTATATCATTCTTTTTAGGCGAAAAGTACTTGCTTCATGCATATACTTCGACAAAGGCTATTGTATGGTTCTCCGTTTTCCACTTGATCAAATCGCTATCAAATCTCTTCGTTCTTATGGCAGCAACTGCTTCACTGAGGATGTTCTCACCTCCTGCGGTCTGATATTGGTGTAGGCGGTACAATGCAATCAAACACAAAAATGTGATTTTCATTCTCAGCACTGTCTCTCTTTCTCCAATACAGCATTTGTCACAAACCAAGCATCTATTATTATTCCCGCTTCTCGACCCCATCTTTTGGTTTGCATTAGTTTGAGAGAGAGAAGTAGAGCGAAGATAGAGCACGAGAGAGAAGAGAGAGAGCAGGCGCTCGCCAAGACACGTGTTAATGGGGCTGTAAAACTACGATGATATGGATGTTAAAAGACACTGTTTATATGGGCCGTTAAGCTAGACAACTGTTATATGGGACTGGCGTTATAGCGGAAGACTGCAGCTTATATAAATGCCGTATATAAGAAGGGAGTCAGCTGTTATATGAATCGCGCCGTTTAGGACAGCATGTTAGTTGGTCTGTTAAGAACCACTGTTCAGCATGGGGCCGTTAAGACCCTGGTTATCATTGGTGGTTAGAAACAGCATTTATGATTGGGCCGTTAAGACACCGGTTAGACAATGGGCGCACTCAAGACTTACGTCGATTATATCGTGTGCTGTTTACAAACAGCACAGTATATGCCGTTTAACGATACCTGTTATATTTGGTCTGTTAAAATTCAAACACAGACACTGTTATATGGGCCGTTAGCGAAGACACTGCTCTATCTATGGGCCGTTACGACACTGTTATATGGGCCGTTACGACACTGTTATATGGGCCGTTACGACACTGTTATGTGGTTACGACAATGTTAATGGGGCTGTTACTGTTACTACTGGGGCCGTTTATGACGGGGCCGTTAATGAAGACACTGTATATGGCCGTTACGACACTGTTATATGCTTAAAAGACACTGCTATATGCCGTTACAACGGGTTATAGGGCTGTTAAATACACTAAGAAAAAGGCCGTTAAGACACTGTTATAGGGGCTGTTAAGGACTGCCCATAAGTTTAAGACAGAAGTCCTCACCACCCTAAGGTGCTGGGGAGGAAGCAGTGTCCTGTGCCTTTAGACACTCTTGTACCACCCTGTTAAGCCTGCGCTGTGTTGACAATGGGGTACAGGCACGCGCAGGACACTCCATTAAGATATCAAAGCGGGACATAACTGCTCCTGAACAGAGGTAAATCAGGCTACAGGATGCAACTCGTAACCTGCCTTAAAGTAGCATCCTTCCCATGGGTGTACCAGCCCGTGCAGAGCCCACCGGCGAAAAAAACCACCCTCCAACTTTCTGCCGAGCACCACCCCACAGACCCAGCCAACACCACCTGCCACGGACAGATGAAGACAGTGCCCACGACTCCAGTGCCACTCAGACACGGCAAGCTTTTGCCATACGGTCTTTATGTGCCCTCAAGAGAGAATCCAAAGTTGTAGTCTTTTCCCACTGTCAACAGGACTTTCCCTGTGGTCATTGGGGATCTTTCCTCACCGTCACTGGACCTTTCTCCAGGGTCAGCCTAGTTCAGGCAAAGAAGAAAAAGAAACATCCGAAGGTGCTGGGGGAGGACCCAGAGACGTTAATGGGTCGTTAAGACACTGTTATATGGGCCGTTTAAGACACGGTGATGTGGGCTGTTAAGACATTGTTAATGGACCGTTAAGGCATTGTTATGTGGGCTGTTTAAGACACTATCAAACGGGGGGGGGAGCTGTTAGAACACTATTATACAGGCCGCTGTTGCACTGTTACATGGGCCGTTGAGGCATTGTTGTGTGGGCAGTTAAAACATTCTTGTATGAGCCGTTAAAACACTGTTACATAGGCCGTTATGGCACTATCATATCTGCTGTTAAGACACTGAAATACGGGCCGTTAAGACCCTGTTATATGGGCCGTTATAACACAGTTATATGGGCTGTTAAGGCATCGTTATATGGGTCGTTAAAACACTGTTATATGGCCGTTAAAACGCTGTTATATGGACCGTTTAGGCACTGTTATTTGGGCTGTTAAAACACTGTTGTGTGGGCCATGAAGAGTCTGTTATATAGGCCGTTAAGGCACTGTCATATAGGCCGTTATGACACTGTTAAATGGGCCCTCAAGATACTGTTATATGGGCCGTTAAGGTACAATCATATGGGCCCTTAAGACACTGTTATACTGGCCCTTAAGAGACTGTTATACGGGCCGTTAAGGCACTGTTATAGTGGCCCTTAGGACACTGTTATACGGGCCGTTGCGGCACTGTTATTTGGGCCCTTAAGGCACTTTTACACGAGCCGTTAAAGCAGTTATATGGGCCCTTAGGACACTGTTATATGGGCCGTTAAGGCACTGTCACACAGGCCGTCAAATGACTGCTGTACGGGCTGTTAGGATACTGCCGTGCAAGCTGATAAAAATACTGCGATATGGGTGAAGGCTCTGCTATATGCCCAATGACAGATTGTTATAACGGGCTGTGAAGACAGTGCTGTTAAGATACAGCCTAAGACACTGTCGTAAAGGCCGTTAAGACTGTCTAGTAAAACGCTAATGCATGAGTCATTTAGACACCGCTTCTCAAACCTTTGAAATTCTACTAAACAAATCATTAAGACGCTGCTGTACGGACACTGGTACACGGGCCATTAGGAAACTATGATACAGGCTATGAAGACACGGCTATGCAGGCTGTTACGACACTGCTGTGCGAATCGTCAAGACACTACTACTAAAGCTATTAAGACACTGTTATTAGAGCCATTAAGACACCGCTACTAAAGCCATGAAGACACTGCTACTACCACCATTAGGAAACTGCTATTTAAGACATTAAGACACTGCTGCTAAAACCATTAAGACACTGCTGCTAAAACCATTAAGACACTGCTACTAAAAACCATTAAGACACTGCTGCTAAAGACAGTAAGACACTGCTACTAGAGACATTAACACACTGCTACTAAAACCATCAAGTCTTTGCTACTAGAGGCATTGAGAGAAAGACATTAAGACACAACTACTCAAGCCTACTGAAAAAAAAAATTCTGCATACGCCTTAACGTGATCGTTAAACGTGACGATTTATAAGGGCACAACTATTCGAATATTAAGTGACCTGTACACGAACAGTCTGCTGCTAAGGTAACCTTTTCGTGAACATACGCGCGCAGGCACGCCGTTCCATCATGAATACGTGAAATAAACTTATTAGTAATGAAATACACAGCAGCCGCCTGAATCTCTTCCGACACGTGAAAACAGCCCGAGCGTGAGACAACGTAGGAGCTGACATCATGGTGAGAAAGAGCAGGGAACGGCACGTGCTGGAGACTTCAAAGCCACTACCTGCCCCCCCCCCCCCCCCCCCCCTCCCCCTCCCACCTTCTGTCCATCTCCTCTCTCCTCCCCTCCCCCACCCCCTCCTCCCAATTCCCTCTTTCGTCCCCTGTCCTGCTCCCGCCTCTCCCCATCCCCCCCCCCCCCCCCCCCCCCCCCCCCCCCCCCCCCCCGCAACTTTTTTTTTTCTCTATCCTTTCTCCACAACTTTGTCATCATTCTCTTGCCTGACTTCATTGGTCTGCTTGCCCCCCCCCCCCCCCCCCCCCCCGACCTCCCCTCCTCCTCCTTTCCGTCATCTCTCTCTCTCTCTCTCTCTCTCTCTCTCTCTCTCTCTCTCTCTCTCTCTCTCTCTCTCATCTCTCTCTCTCTCTCTCTCTCTCTCTCGTCCTCTCTCTCTCTCTCCTTTCCGTCATCTCCCCACCCACTCCCTTGCTGTCTTCCCCTCTCCCCCCCCCCCCCCCCCTTTCCCTAGTCGGTCTTGCTGCTCGTCGCCCAGTGTGTGTCGAGGTGAGCGTTGGAGTAGTTGAACGCAGTGAGCGCTGGAGAAGGGACGCCGCTTTCGCCCCCCCTCCCTCGCAACACACACACACGACCGACCAGACCTTTACCTGCGTGACAACGACCAGCTGACTCAGGTGAGGAGGCCCAGGGTGCTGTCATCTCAGTTCTTGCCTCTGCCAGTACGTCTGGCCGCTTGTTTGTTGATCTTTCCCTGTCGCTTGTTTGATTCTTGGAAAGTAAACAAACAAACAAACAAACAAACGAAACAAAACAAAAATCCAGCCGACTTTTGAGGACCATAGTTAGAAGAACTGCCGCCAGATAGAAAGGAGTGAAAGTAACAGAATGCTGGGGGGGGGGGGGGGGGGGGGGGGGGGGGGGGGGGGGGGGGGGGGGGGGGGGAGAGAGAAAGGCATGAATACGCGCCTGTCTATTTACAACAAAAAAATGCAACTGTGCTCGTCTTCCACTTCGACTGTTGACTGTTTGTTTGTTTGTTTGTTTTTTAAAATGCCAACCCAAGTTCTGAGCTCTGCTGTGAACGGTATTGTACTGCATTGCATTGTACTGTACTGTACTGTACTGTACTGTACTGTGCTGTGCTGTACTGTACTGTACTGTGCTGTGCTGTACTGTACTGTAGTGAATCGTGTTGTATAGTATTGTATCATATTGTACGTTGTGGTTTGATGTGTCTCCTATGCATGATTGATGTCTCCTGTATATGATTGATGTGTCCTGTATATGATTGATGTGTCCTGTGTGTGAGTCATGTATACAGTGTACGACTGATATGCCCTTTGTATAATGGACGTCTGTCCTTTGTATGACTGATGTGTTCTGTGCTTGACTGATTTGCGTCCTGTGTTTCGTTGACATATTTCCTGTGTATGATTGATGTGTATTCTGTGTATGATTAATATTTGTCCTGTGTAGAATTGATATGTCTTTGGTGTGTATTATTGATATCTGTCCTGTGCATGATTAATGTGTGTTCTGCGTACGATTGACATGTGTACTGTGCAGGATTAATATATCTGTCCTGTGCAGGAATGATGTGCCTCCTGTATATGATTGATATGTGTCGCGTGTATGAGTGATGTGTCCTGTGTATAATTGGTATTCCTGTGTATGATTGATGTGTGACATGTGTATAACTGATTATGTATTGTGTATGATCGATGTGTGTTGTGTGTGTGTGTGTGTGTGTGTGTGTGTGTGTGTGTGTGTGTGTGTGACTGATGTACGCCTTTGTGTAATTGATATACGTTCTATATCTGGTTGATATGTGTCATATGTATGATTGACCTGTGCCCTGCGCGTGAGTGATGTGTGCTGTATGCATGATGAATGTGTGGACATGTAAGATTGACATGTGCACTAATTATGATTGATTTGTGTCCTGTGCGTCCTCATTGTGTCCTGAGTATGACTGATATGCGTTGTTTTTATGATTGATATGTGTCCTGTTTATGACTGATGTGTGTATTCGCATGATTAATGTATGTGCCATGCACATTTGATGTGTTTTCTTTGCAGGCCTGATTGATGTTTGTCTTGTGCAAAATTTGAGTGATGCATGTCCTGAGTATTGTTGATGTAAGTCATGTGTAGGATTACCGTGTGTGTGTGTGTGTGTGTGTGTGTGTGTGTGTGTGTGTGTGTGTGTGTGTGTGTGTGTATTCGTTCATGCGTGCGTGAGTGAGTGTGAGTGTGTGTGTGTGTGTGTGTGTGTGTGTGTGTGTGTTCGTTCATGCGTGCGTGAGTGTGTGTGTGTGTGTGTGTGTGTGTGTGTGTGTGTGTGTGTGTGTTCTATGCAGGATGCAGCGTGGAGCATTATGTGCGCTGGTTTTTCGTTCCTCAACTTGTGATACTTAATGTTGAACGAGTACACAGCGTTCAGCTCTCTACAGTAATGCAGGTAACTGACTTAGAGAGAGAGAGAGAGAGAGAGAGAGAGAGAGAGAGAGAGAGAGAGAGAGAGAGAGAGTGTGTGTGTATTTTGTGTGAGCGTTACTACGAGGCAAACCAACAGAAGCGGTGGTGATGCCTTTATTGACGCTACACAACTTGATAAATCAGACCAGTAGAATTCACAAGTTCACGTCAGATTTTGCCCGGCATTCCAGGAAAGTGTTTCTTTGTTTCTGTTCTTTTCACGCGGCCAGCACCCAGGTACTGGCGGCGCATTGCAGCGACAGGGGCGAACAGCACTGGTGGTGAGCTTTATTGACGTCTGGCCGCTGAGAAGGC
>JADBJO010019228.1:30000-33676 GCA_016801955.1 Conus betulinus | reverse complement strand
AGCAGTCCTTCAAATGAGACTATAAACGAGGTTCTGTAGGTGTGAATGCACGCCTAACATCGTGCACACATGTAAAATCCCATCACCAAACTTTCGGAAGAAGCGCCAGAATGGGAAGGCCGTTTGGCCGTTTGGTATGGATGACATGGTACACTTAATATGCACCCTGTGTAGAGTGAGAAATGGGAAGTAAGAATGATGTAAGTGAGGATATTGAGTGAATGATAGGGACGATAAATCTGGATGACACGGGAAATGACTGATTGAAACGCCAGCTGGCAGCTCTTCGTCGGCACTACCTAGGTAGGCAGCCCATTGTGTAAATGAATGGACTGTAAAGCGCTTAAGGAGCTTGATCTCTAGCTGAGAATAGGCGCTATATAAGTATCCATTATTATTATTATCATTAAGCAGCAACTGGTCAGCCTGCCTGCAGGGACTGGTGGACCAATCACCAGCAGGTGGAGAGGGGATCCATACATCTCTCTAGCTATAAAGGTAAGTAAAGCGAGAACTCCCTGGACACCAATTAAAGCTATTGAAACATCCCCTTTCTATATGATGAGATAAAGTGGAAAAAAAAAAGTCAGCCCAAACAAAAACTGGTTTGACTGAAATTCTACTGATCAGTATGTTTCACTCATGGCCAAATACCCATGCCCACCGAAATTCACCTCTATGGTATGTCAATTCCACGATGGCGAGCAGGCATGAATCCAGGACAATGGCTGGACATCTGACCCATTCCCTGTCACAAATAGCGTTAAGCAAGGCCGTGTTTTTGGCACACACTCTGCTCAGCATCACATTCTCTGCAATGCTGACTGATGCCTTGAGAGGAGACGTAGGCATCAACAACAGATTCAGAAGCTGTTCAACCTCAAGTGGCTTCAGGCAAAAACTAAGGTGATGACGGACATCATCAGGGACTTTCTGATTGCTGATGACTGTGCTCTCAACGCTGGCTCAGAAAACTGATGTGCAATCCAGCATCAATAAGTTTTCCGTAGCCACCAGCTGTTGTGGCGAAGTGGTTAGCATTGCGGACTCCCAGCTGGGAGGTCATGGGTTCAATTCCCATCGGAGTCATGTGGGATTTTTCTGCCCTGACCGGATCCTACCCAGAGTTGAGTTTGCTACGGGCTCAGTTGCGAAGACTGGGACCACATAGTCAGCTTTCATCCACTTAATAGATCCATCTCTGAGAGTGTTGCTCAAATTTCCTGACCAACACTGCAGATGTCTGTATCTTTCGGGCCTGGTTGACACTGGGATATATTATGAAAGGAAAGCATAGAGTACAGCTGTGTCATGCAGTCTCAGACTGGAATGGAAATCCGTAGCATCATCCTCATTGATCAGCATATAAAAAAAAGTCTCAAATTTCTGTGGCCCTTCATGCCTTGCTCTCATGGTGACCACAGTTTCGATGTCCTCTCCACGTCTGTGGCCTTGGTTTGATTCCGTCGGGGTCACCAGTATCGACAAGTCCATGGGGGCTGTCTTTGGACGGAGGTGGTGGTGCCCTCTGGAGGGAGAGCTCACTCACGCCGGCTCCATGACCAAAGCAATTATTGTCATCAGTAGGGGGCTTAGTAGGTGGTGTCCTGCGTACGTTGGATCAGACCAGGCACCACTGAACACCACCCAAGCGTCTCGGCAGCAGTGTAGTGTCTCCTCCGGTGGGTTGCCCCTTGCTGACTTGACACTGACTGCTCCAATTGGATTGCTGGTGCTGGGGATGTGGCGAGACTGGCCAGGCTGTGGGCTGTGGACAGGGTGTCGGAAGGAGCGGTATGGGTGCTCAGCCACTGAGGTGGCACAGAAGGCTGGACAGCAAAAAAAAAAAAAAAGAAAAAATTTTTCCGCAGCCTGCACCAACTTCAATCCCACCATAAATACAAAGAAGACGGAAGTTCTACATCAATCCGCACCAGGCAGGCCCTACAATGAGCCTAACATCACAGTCAGTGGTGTGAGACTCGCTGCAGTGAATAAATTCACCTACCTAGGCAGTGCACTGTCCCAGAACCTCACCATCGACGATGAATCAGAACTGCAAAAACAAGTTCAACCTTTAGAAGACAACAATGGTGTTCAGAATAGAAGAGGCATCTGTCTCAAGACCAAGCTGAAGGTGTACAAAGCAGCTGTTCTCCCCACACTCCTCTATGCATGTGAAATGTGAACAGTGTACCAACGGCATGCCAAGAAGAAGCTGAATCACTTCCACACAACCTGACTCAGAAGAATGTTTAAACATAAAATGGCAGGACAAAATCCCAGACACAGAGATACCTGACTAATCAGACCTCCTGAACATCCACACTAACCTGATGCTGTATCAGTTTTGATGGGCAGGTCCTGTAGCTTGCATGCCAGACCACCAGCTACTCAAAAGACACCTACAGTGAGCTGCAGCAAGGGACGCGTTCCCATGGGGGTCAGAAGAAATGCTTCAAAGACACTCTCAAAACATCCTTGAAAGCGTTTAACATCAACCCTGACAAATGGAAACAAACTGCTACTGATTGAGCTAGATTGGCGCTACTCTTTCCACAAAGGTGCCAGTTTATGAGAAGAAAGGTTGACAGCTGCATAGCAACAAAAGAGACATGCAAGGAAAGCCCGCGCCAGCAATCAAGAGCAGGTCTCGCAAATTCCCCGTCCAAGCTGTCACCGCACATTCCATGCACCAGCTTGATCAGCCACCTGCATATCCACAAATCATCTACCCCCCCCTCCCCACCCCCCCCCCCACCCCCCCCCCCTCCAACCCCAAGATGGCTGAAATGGTTATTGTCAACTCGACAAGCAAATGGACAGACGATGTTTTACTCTTATATACACAAGTAAAGATGGCGTGTGAAATTGCTCTTAACTTGTTAGCTATTTGTTGTTCATACATCATTCATATTTTGGACTTATTTTTAATTCTGTCTGTCATTTGGAGCATAACCACTTGTAAGCACATAAGGCTAAGGTGAATCACTCCTGAGCCATTCTTGAGTATTTTAACACTCCTGAGAAAAATAAAAAATTTCTTTTGATGACCCTACCATAAAGCTGCTCTTTCCATCACTAGTAAGAGAGAGGGTGGAGGGGTTGTAATGCTGATGTGCAAACTACTGTATAATTCTAACAGGGCGAACACTGAGTCCTTCCTCTGGAAGTCCATACTTGCCACCTTGCACATGTGTGCGTGCATGTGTGTGTGTGTGTCTGTGTGCGTGAGTGTGTGTGTGTGTACAGGCATGCATACATGTTTGTATGTAATAATAAATAATAATAACAAAGCATTTTTTAAGCGCCTTGCCAAAAGTTCTAGGCAGGAAATCCCACACTCTCATATACACAATGGGCTGCCTATCTGGGTAGAGCCGATTGAAAAACTGCCTATCGATGCTTCATTCAGTCATTTCCTGTGTCATCCGGTCAATATCATTCTCAGTTCCTCATTTCCTCATCCTTTCAATTTCTCACACAGGGTGCATGCTATGTTTAGCGTGTCTTCCATACCAACAGCCAAAACTGGTGTGTGTGTGTGTGTGTGTGCGAGCATATGTGCGTGCATGCATGTGTGTGTGTGTGTGTGTGTGTGTGTGTGTGTGTGTGTGTGTGTGTGTGTGTGTGTGTGGTGCGTGCGTGCGTGCGTGCGTGCGTGCGTGCGTGTGTG
>JADBJO010019228.1:0-22500 GCA_016801955.1 Conus betulinus | reverse complement strand
TCATCCTGTTTTCGCCAAATATGTGTACAAAGTACAGTGAAATCATTTGAGTACACAGGTCTGATGAAAAAACATAAACACCACATCACAGCTTCTTAGTATCAGCATCATGTGAGGTTTTGTAAACATTAGCAGTAGGGATGCTGGACATTTAAGTCCTGTAAACCTGAGACTCCCATAGTTTTTAAACTCACCCGACGACTAACCACAGCTTTGAAAATTGTCCATCATGGCAGATTTTCACCCCTCACAGAGCTGAAGCTTTTTGCAGTGCTATGATCATGAAGAATTATGTGCAAAGTAGCCTAGCCATGTGAGTTTGGCAGAAGGATCTTCTTCTGTGTACGCAGGCTGATATTCCTGCGGACACCCCCTGTATATGAAGGCAAGTATTAATCCCATCTACCCAACAAAGGGAGTGGAGTTTCATGTGTATGACCATTTTTTTTTATCCCGCCATTAAGGCAGCCATACTCCAACTTCAGGGAAGGTGCATGCCATGTGTAACGTGTCATCCATACCAATGGCCAAACCGGCCTTCTTTCTGAAAGTTGGTAATGGGATTTTACGTGTGTGCAAGATGTTGCGCATGCGTTCACACATGGAACCTCAGTTTATAGTCTCATTCGAAGGACTGTATGGGAAATGGAGTCAAAGCCAATGTTAACTCTGAGGGGAAAAATCTCCCTGTACTGAAACGGCCGGGCAGAGGTTCAAAACAAGTCCTGCACTCTACCACTGAGCTAGAAGGATCATGGTTGGTTCCCACTACAAAGTCACCAACTTCCTTGTGACATTTCAGAGAAACCTTACAGAGTCAGTGGAATGCAGCACAGGCCATCTTTACATCAGTGACATTCATAGAGAGCTTAATCACCACTGGGTACTTGTCTAGATATGATTGTCACCGACTCCCAGTTCCCAAAACTGGCATGTCATCTCAGTGCTTGCCCCCTGACCCTGCTTCTGCCCTACGCTCTCTCTGTCTCTGAGTATAAAATATTGAGATTTTTCTATCAAGCTTATCTTTTTTCTGTAAAAACTCAGAGAATTTTCATCTTTGGAACCCCAGGTAAACATCAGCGTTACATGAGATTACATAAACATGAATACAACCGATGCCTGTCCACTCAGGCATGTAAACAATGACATCATATTAGGTCTCATGAACATGAATGCAACGCACACTTAGATGTAAGTCATGTACACAATGACATCAAGTCTCATTAAAATAAATGTAATGCACACTTCGCTGTAAGTCATGTACACAATGATATCAGGTCTCATAAGCATGAATGCAATGCATATTTAGCTGTAAGTCATGTACACAATGACATCACATCAGGTCTCATAAACCTGAATGCAATCTACACTTAGCTTAAGTCACGTACACAATGACATCACATCAGGTCTCATTCACATGAATGCAATGCACATTTAGCTGTAAGCCGTGTACACAGTGACATCACATCATATCTCATTCACATGAACGCAATGCACACTTTGCTCTAAGTCATGTACATGACATCACGCCAGGTTTAATATGCATGAATGCAATGCATGCAAACTGCGGTAAATCTATCCCACTACATCACACCCTAGCATACAACAACACTATGTTACTTTTTTTTTTCCCGAAGCCTAGATGCCATACCTCACTGATCTATGCGTAACAAAATCCACCACAGCAATTCAGAACAGCAGTATGCAAGGGAAAAGTATGACACCTATTTGCAAAAGGATAGGTTTTGAGTATGAAGTACTTACAGCACTGTGTAAACTTCAACAAATGTCACCAGCAAACAGACCTGCACATGCACGACACTTGCATGAAGCAGCACAACTACAGCCTGTGTTGGTGATCTCATAGTCCTTCAAATGAGACTAAACTGAGGTTCCGTGTGTGAACTGAGGTTCCGTGTGTGCATAACACACGTAAAATCCCATCACCAACTTTCAGAAGAGACGGTCAGTTGGTATGGATGACACGTTACACATAGCATGCACCCTGTATAAGAAATGGAAAGAATGAAGGAAGCAAGGAAATTGAGTGAACAATATTGAATGATATGGACTGGATGACACAGGAAACGACTGAATGAAGCACTGGCTGGCAGCTCTTCAGTCGTCACTACCCATGTAGGCAGCCCGTTGTGTAAACGAGTGTGGATTGTAAAGCACTTAGAGCCTGGTCTCTAGCCGAGAACGGGCACTATATGAGTATTCTTTAAAACAATGATATAATTTATGCCAGTAAATGTGCCCAAGGCACATCCTGTTTTGTAATTTTTAACAGTCATGTTGTTACAATTTGAAAATCTCTGAATCCTCCAATAATCACAGTTGCCCATTATAAACTTACCAAAATCCCCCAGAAACCTGTGCATTTACTGAACTCAATGTGTGATCCTGCACTCCCTTCACAATGCCTCACTATATAAATTTCTTAATAAAACCCTGTACTTTCTGCACTTCACATCATCTAATAATTAATCAACAGATCAGGAAAAACTCCATAATTGTCAAATATGCACAGGTAATGGAATAAAACCACCTGGTTGCCCAATTGCTGATTAAAAAAAAAAATTGAAGCATGGTTTTGATTACCACTGCTTTCAAGACAAGGGCATGTAAGCATGTAGGCCTGTATGCATTTGTACGTTTGTGTGTTTGTGTGTGCCCGCACGCGTGCGTGCGTACGTGTGCGTGTGTGTGTGTGTGTTTTGTTAGTTTTACGTTTTTTCACATGGCGTGTTTTTAGACGATTGTGGTATTTGTAAATGATATACATCAAGATGACATTGATATTATTACACAATGAAAACATAATTGAAAATATAGCTTAAATCAGTGAACATGAACAGCATAAACACTGTTTGCTTCAAAAATACTGAAATCTCATACTAATGTACCGATGGGACTGCGAAGTAAATATTTTGATACACTAGCCAAAAATAAATGATTTGAAGTCAGAGTCTTTAAATCATCAACTGTAGGATTATTTGGTAACTGAAAATTGGGTAGGTACTGCCGCATAGTGGGACAGTTTAAATAGTACATGAAATGTCAAAAGTCTTTCCCCACATATGCATTTTGCAGTATCAACATATTTACATTTTAATGAATTATATTTAAGTCTAAAACACAAACTGGAAATTTCCCTTGGAAAAACATTCAACAAAGACATGCTGTAAGAGGTATGTGTGCGCGCATGTGTGTGCGTGCGTGTTTGTTTGCATGTGTGTTTGTGTCTGCATATTGGTGTGTGTGTGTGTGTGTGTGTGTGTGTGTGTGTGTGTGAATGTGTGTGAGCATATGTGCGTGTGTGTGTGTGTGTGTGTGTGTGTGTGTGTGTGTGTGAGCATATGTGTGTACGTGTGTTTGTGTGCACATACGTGTGTGTGTATGTGTGTGTGTGTGTGTGTGTGTGTGTGTGTGTGCATGCACACACATACAGGTGTGTACACATCTGCGGACATACAAACATGCTCAGCCTTACCAAAGACGTAGAACACAGAGGGCCAGCCCCCAGCAAAGCCGTACTTGCAGAGCAGGGCGGAGGTGGGAAACACAACGGAGTTGGCCACGTTCTGACCACTGAAGGACAGACTGAGCAGTGTGGCTCTCTCCCCCTTGGGCGCCCACTTCCCCCAGATGGCGAACATGGAGGGGATGGCAAAACTCTGCAACACCAGCATGGGCGATCTGTGAGGAAAACTGGCAGAGGGAAAAAGAAAAAAAAGGATGAGGAGCGGCAAGAAAAAGGGAAAAAAAAAAAGGGGGCTTTTTTCACATTGGTTCTTCTAGAATGGTAAGGTGAGAACACCCTGCCATGCCTGGTATAGTTACTGTTCGATTCTGGTGGGACGGCGAAATTCTGCAACATTCTGGAAGGTTAAAGCTCTTCTGTTATAGCAGACTCACAAAAACCTTGCAATGCCAGAATGGTTAACGTTCTGACAAAACTCTTCAATGCCAGAAAGGTTAATGTGCTCTTATAGAAAGCTGACAAAACTCTTCAGTACCAGAAAGGTTAATGTTCTATTAAAGAAGGCTGACAACTCTTCAGTACCAGAAAGGTTAATGTTCTATTATAGAAGGCTGACAAACTCTTCAGTACCAGAAAGGTTAATGTTCTATCATAGAAGGCTGACAAACTCTTCAGTACCAGAAAGGTTAATGTTCTATCATAGAAGGCTGACAAACTCTTCAGAACCAGAAAGGTTAATGTTCTATCATAGAAGGCTGACAAAACTCTTCAGTACCAGAAAGGTTAATGTTCTATCATAGAAGGCTGACAAACTCTTAAGTACCAGAAAGGTTAATGTTCTATCATAGAAGGCTGACAAACTCTTCAGTACCAGAAAGGTTAATGTTCTATCATAGAAGGCTGACAAACTCTTCAGTACCAGAAAGGTTAATGTTCTATCATAGAAGGCTGACAAACTCTTCAGTACCAGAAAGGTTAATGTTCTATCACAGAAGGTTGACAAACTCTTCAGTACCAGAGAGGTTAATGTTCTATTATAGAAGGCTGACAAAACTCTTAAGTACCAGTACCAGAAAAGGTTAGTGTTCTATTATAGAAGGCTGACAAACTCTTCAGTACCAGAAAGGTTAATGCTCTATTATAGAAGGCTGACAAACTCTTCACTGCCTAAAGGGCTAACATTCTATATGGCAGGTTGATAAAACTCAGCAATGCCAGGGTGATTATTAACCTGTTAACATAATGCGCTGGCAAAACTGCAGTTCCCAGAAGGTTACTATTCAGTTATGGTATTTTGACAAGACTACACAATGCCAGATTAGTCAGGGTAATGTTCTATCACAGTGGGGTGACAAAAGTCTGCACTGACAGATTTGTTATGTTCTATTACGGTGGGGTGAAAAAAGTCTGCAATACCAGATAGGTTATGTTCTATTAGGGAGGAGTGACAAATGATAGATAGGTTATGTTCCACTATGGTGGAGTGATGAAAGTGTGCAATACCAGATAGATTACGCCATGAAAAAAATTTACAACAATAAAAACATTGGTGGAATTGCATTGTCAACATTGATACAGAAGGAAGAAAGAAAATGCCAGGTATTGTAAGGCAAAAAATTGTAAAAAATCTCACATGAAATAAAAAAGAATGGAACAGAAGAGTTTAACAATGAAGCAATCAGACAATGTATACAATGACTATTATTATTCTTTTATGCACTCAGATGCACATAAATTTGCGGAGAGAGAGACAGAGCGAGACAGAGAGAGAGAAAGATTGATTGACTGATTGATTGATCTTTAATATGCAAGGATGATTTTAGGCCAAAGCCTAGTCTTACAATCTGTCCTTGTCATGCATACATTATTTCAACACACATCATTCATACTGACAATTCAACATAGCAATACTGTAATCTTATTCTACAATGTCAAGCAGATTATTAGTAAACGTAATGACATGGTGGATAGTCAAAGAGAAGGACAGAAAAAATAAAACAAAACAAACAAGCAAACAAACAAAAGCACAGAGAGAGAGGTCGGAGGGGGAGGGGGGGGGGGTGGGGGGAGAGTGAGAGAATGGTAGGTAGGAGAAGGAGAAGAGGGATGGTAGACAGAGTGGGAGTAGGGGTGAGCGATTTAATGCAGCAGGTCACATGTTTAGACAGTGTGTTCAAAGCAAGGTTTACTGACGACTTTGCGAATCGATGTTAATGATTTTAATCAAATAATCAAATCATCGAGACATAAAATGTGTTATGGAGAGAGAGAGAGAGAGAGAGAGAGAGAGAGAGATGCATCCTGCTTCCAAAATACCATAGAACATGGACAGGAGGGGGGGGGGGGGGAGGGGTGCGGACTGGGTGACAAAACCCTGTGATACCAGTGTTGGTTAATGTTCTAAAATGGAGTTGAGAAATAAGTGCAACATCACAGAAGGTTAATGTTCCTCTAAAATAGAGGGGTGATGAAACTCTGTGACACCAGGGACAATTAACGTTCATTATAGCAGTGTGATGCCATGTCAGCGAAGGTTAATGTATCATGGTGAGATGATTAAACTGCAGTGCCAGGGAGGGTTAATGTTGTACCATGATGTACTGAAAAACTCATGCAACGCTGGATAGATTTATGTTGTGTCACTGTGGGATGACAAAACCTTGCAAAGCAGGGAAAGGTGACGGCTGAAAAAAACTGCAATGAAGTGTAACTGGAACACGTACTGATGAAAAAACAATACAAAACAGAACATAAGTTAACACAACATGCAAAGCACATAAACGTACTCCCAGTTTATCTTCCTGAAAAACGTCACAATCAAACATGCATCATAATGTATTTGACATCACAATCAAAATGCGTCATAATGTATTTGTTGCAGATGTCAAGAGATATTCCATAGAGAAGAAAAAACGTTTTGGGCCGTTATAGCTGTTAGTAACGGCTATTCTGGTAAAATAAAACAACGGGCATCATCTGTGACCCATAATGAACATACCCACAAGTTTTCAGAAAGATTGGCCCAGACGTTTTGTCTGGAGTGAGTGGAACACATTTTGACCATGTACAGACACACAGACAGCATTTCTTTGTTCCCATTGTCAAGTATTCCCTGTTCTATAAGAACTGGGAGTAGTGACCCAAACAATGTACAAAATCAAAGCTCCAAGATGCCAAAGTGAGGATGGTCAGAAACAAGAGAGCAGGAACCTGGCATACGATGGAGATAGGGTGGTGGAGGTAAGAGGTGGAAGGGTGGGGGAGATGTCAACTTGACCTTTTAACCCATCAAACCCAAAAAAACATTGCAAAGCGTCTCTGAATGACAAGCAATGTAGATTATGATTGATGCATTCACATAAGGAAGTTAGATTATGATTGATGCATTCACATAAGGAAGTTAAAAGTCCCCCCCCCCCCCCGCGTCTTCCCTTCCTCGGCCCCACATCCACCCCCCACCCCCTCTACTGGCCTTAGGCCACTGAACCTAAACCGAGTTTTCCTTTCCATTTTGTACATAAGTAAACGCCAACATGATAAGAAAAAAGCCAACATGACCCCCATCATCCATCCCACTACTGACTTTGGGCAATCACACGCGTGCGCGTGCACGGGCACATGTGCACGTGTGTGCGCCCCCACATCAGTGTGCTTGTTCACCGCATGACATTAAGATGCACGGGTTGAACTGTGTTCAGGTGGTAATTGGAACCCAACACAGCCAAAGCAAGAGCACACACGCTCGTTCACAGACACTTTACATGGGTCTATGATCGGTAATCTTTTCTTTTTCTAGCCATTTATGACGTCCTTTTGCACTCAACTGTTCAACTTTGGGGGAGGGGTGGGGGTGGGGGAGGGGGGGAGAGGGGAGAGGAGGCGAAAAAACAAATTGTATTCTTGCACCCACCACTTCCTTGCGTTGGTCAGGCAGTTTTTGATACATCGTCAGATATAATCTCTACGTTTACTAATAGGCTGTGTAGTGCGTTAGTATGTTTTGATCATGTTGTGTACACAGACCTTCACGCATGTGCGCGCAGGGTGTGCGCACGCATACAAACACTTATATGCATGTGTGTGCGCAGGCATGGGCGCGCGCGCGTGCACACACACACACATGCACGAGCTCACATTAATGGGCACTGTGTAAAGGGAGGAGAAATAAAAGGAGGGGAGGGGTGGGGGGGAGAGGGAGAAGAGGGAAAAGAAAAAAAGCATAAGTTGCTTCTGCTGTGCTGATCCACCGCGTTCCGTGAAGATGTATCAGCTGAACTGTAGTCAGGTGGCTTTTGGCACCTGGCACAGCCCGGGCGGGGGCGCAAGCGCACGTGCATGACCACTTGTGTATATCTCTGATCGCCTTGGACCATGTTTTATATGGCAATGTTGTACTTTAATATTGATTTGCTATGGTTGATGTTGTTGAATACTGTTGACTTGAAAGTATCATCAATCTAAAACAAAAGTCCTCTCAATTGTAAAGAGCTGAAATGTACTTAGAGACAGAGCTTTTATTTTTTTCGTGTGTGCGCTGGGGTCAGGTGAAGGGGGGATGGTGGGGGTGGGGTGGGTGTTTCACAACAAAATGCATTGGAACGTACACAATTCTTTACTGCACGATCACACACACACACACACACACACACACACACACACACACACACACACGTGCGCACACACACAAATATACACACTCTCTCTCTCTCTCTTTCTCTCCCTGTCCCTTTCTCTCTCTCTCTCTCCTCCCTCACTCACTCACTCACTCATACACATGCACATGGGCGTGCCCGCACGCATATGCTCGCTCGCGTACTGGAATTCCTGTTTGCACAAATACATCAACATGTGAAAGGTGTTAAAATATGTCACAGAATTCTGGTAACTAACAGTATTTTAAAAAGAATGCAGGTTGTGGTACTTGTGGGAATGTGAATTTGCACAAACTTTCTGGAAAGAACTTGAAAATATTCTAAAAAGTAAGTGTTCACACTGTGAAAGATTGTCATTTAATGTAGAGCTTATATTGTTTGGCACTGATGAAAAAACAAAAACAGATGATATGCTAGACTTAACCATTTTAATGGGAAAATATTTCATACACAAATATAGAATTAATAAGATGAAACGTACCTAATAATGTTTCTAAAGGAACTATGCTACAGACATAAAATTGAGAAAACATATGTACTCGATGGAGATCAACTATGCAGAATACAGGGCAAAATGGTTTCCATACATGACACTAATACACGAATAATGTTAATAATACATAGAATATAATTCCCTTTGTTTTGCATGTTGTCCGCAACCTTGGGAATCAAATGGAACACAATATGACTGAAATATGATTATGTAACGGATTTTCTCTAAATGTCATGATGTATCTATGAGGACACTATAAGACATGCTGCATGACTTTGTTTGATGTTTGTAAATACTGTCGCTGTTGTCCAGTGAAATGCTTTCTTTATGTGTGCCTATTAAAAGAAAAAAAAAAGTATGCAAGGGGAGTAACCAAAAGCTGCGAACTAAAGACTAGCCCCCAGGCAGGGTCACACATTAGCGCGGAGGGGTCACAGGGAAAATGGAAAAAAAAACACCTGGAAATTAGAAGGGATGAGTGGAAAGGGGGGGGGGGGGGGGGGGGGGGTAATAGTCAGATGCACCTGATATGGAAATAGCTGTCTTTGCTTAACATGGAAATGTAATGTACACTTAATATGGCAGAGCGACAAAACTGTTGTGCAAGGGATGGTTAACACAGTTTACATATAAAAGCGTGACAGAGCTTCACAATACAAAGATAGCGTACTCCTGTTCGGGTGGCATGACAGAACTGTGCAAAACCAGAGATGGTTAATATACCTTTAGAATGGTGAGTACAGAACCATGTGATACCACGGAGGGTTCATATACATTTAGTATGGTGGGGTAACAGAACCCTGTAAAACCATGGAAGGCTAATGTACATTTAATAAGGTGGGACTATAGAACCCTGAAATAGTCCACAGAAGGTTAATGTACACTTCATAAGGTGGGGACTACAGAATCTTGTAATACCATGGCAGGTTAATATATACATTTAGTATGGTGGGATGACAGAATCCTGTAATACCAAAGAACATTAATATATACATTTCATAAGGTAGGGTGACGAAAATACCGAGGAGATAAGATAATGTTGCTTATAGCCCAGCCGACCGCAAAGGGCCATATCAGGGCTGAAATACCGAGGAAGGTTATTGTACATTTAATAAGGTGGGACTAGAGAACCCTGAAATACCAAGGAAGGTTAATGTACATTTAATAAGGTGGGTCTACAGAATCTATAATACCATCGTAGGTTAATATACATTTAGTAAGGTGGGTGAGAGAATCTGTAATACCAAGGAAGGTTAATATACATTTCATAAGGTGTGGGGACAAAACCCAAAAATACCGAGGAAGGTTAATATACATTAATAAGGTGGGACTACAGAACCCTGAAATACCAGGGAAATGTTAATGTGCATTTAACATGGTAGGAAGACAGAACCCTGCAGTACTAGGGGAGGTTAATGTGCATTTAACATGGTAGGAAGACAGAACCCAGCAGTACTAGGGAAGGTTAATGTGCATTTAACATGGTAGGAAGACAGAACCCGGCAGTACTAGGGAAGATTAATGTGCATTTAACATGGTAGGAAGACAGTATCCTGCAGTACTAGGGGAGGTTAATGTGCATTTAACATGGTAGGAAGACAGTATCCTGCAGTACTAGGGAAGGTTAATGTGCATTTTACATGGTAGGAAGACAGAATCCTGCAACACTTGGGAAGGTTAATGTGCATTTTACAAGTTAGGAAGAGACCCAGCAACACTAGGGAAAGGTTAATGTGCATTTAAGATGATAGGAAGACAACCCTGCAACACTGGGAAAGTTAATGTGCATTTAACATGATAGGAAGACAGAACTCTGCAACACTAGGGAAGGTTAATGTACATTTAAACATGTTAGGAAGACAGAACCCTGCAACACTTGGGAAGGTTAATGTGCATTTAACATGATAGGATGACAACCCTGCAACACTAGGGAAAGTTAATGTGCATTTAACATGTTAGGAAGACAGAACCCTGCAACACTTGGGAAGGTTAATGTGCATTAACATCATAGGAAGACAACCCCTGCAACACTTGGGAAAGTTAATGTACATTTAAACATGTTAGGGAAGACAGAACCCTGCAACACTTGGAAGGTTAATGTGCATTTAACATGATAGGAAGACAGAACCCTGCAACACTTGGGAAGGTTAATGTGCATTTAACATGATAGGAAGACAACCCTGCAACACTAGGGAAAGTTAATGTACATTTAAACATGTTAGGAAGACAGAACTCTGCAACACTAGGGAAAGTTAATGTGCATTTCAACATGTTAGGAAGACGAAACCCTGCAACACTTGGGAAGGTTAATGTGCATTTAACATGATAGGAAGACAGAACCCTGCAACACTAGGGAAAGTTAATGTATATTCAACATGATAGGACGACAGAACCCGGCAACACTAGGGACGGTTAATGTTTCACCAAACATGGTGAATGACAGAACCCTACAACACAAGGAAGTTCACTAAGACAACCGCTTGTTCCACTCTGAATGACCGATACACAACAGCTCTTAGAAATGGCATGAAGCCTAGTGTTACAGCTCTCACAGCCAAAACCCATCACAGAATGCAACAAAGCAGCCCCTTTGCGAGGGTAGTGAGGACACATACATGCAGCACACGCCCTTGCTCTCACGTCTGTTATCTACAGGATGCAGAGATAGAGGCACTGGGGTTTTTTTTTCCTTGAAAATTCTAGAAGTCAATGCTTATGCCTAAGTACAATGACCCATGCCAGAAGAGAACAAAGTGTCCCACCACAGCATCACAACCAAAGTTAGGTCAAAGAAAGTGCAGGGTCATAGGTCAGGTCAGGGAAAGTGCAGGGTCATAGGTCAGGTCAGGGAAAGTGCAGGGTCATAGGTCAAGTCAGGGGAAATGCAGGATCACTGGTCAGGTCAAGGAAAGTGCAGGGTCACTGGTCAGGTCAAGGAAAGTGCAGGGTCACAGGTCTGGTCAAGGAAAGGTCGGGTCACTGGTTAAGTTAAGGAAAATGCAGTTCACTGGTCAGGTCAAGGAAAAGTGCAGGGTCACGGGTCAGGTCAAGGAAAGGCCAGGGTCACTGATCAGGTCAAGGAAAGACCAAGGTCACTGGTCAGGTCAAGGAAGGTGCAGGGTCACTGGTCAGGTCAAGGAAAGTGCAGGTCACTGATCAGGTCAAGGAAAGTGCAGGGTCACAGGCCAGGTCAAGGGAAGTGCAGGGTCACTGGTTAGGTCAAGGAAAGGCCAGGGTCACTAAACTGTCAAGGAAAGTGCAGGGTCACTGGTCAAGTCAAGGAAAAGGTGCAGGTCACTGGTCAGGTCAAGGAAAGTGCAGGGTCACTGGTCAGGTCAAGGAAAGTGCACAGTCACTGGTTAGGTCAAGGAAAGACCAGGGTCACAGGTCGGGTCAAGGAAAGTGCAGGGTCACTGGTCAGGTCAAGGAAAGTGCAGGTCACTGGTCAGGTCAAGGAAAGTGCAGGATCACTGGCAACACCTGCTTCACTGTGACAGTATCTGTAGTAAACTACCACAACCACGCTGGATTTTTCAAGTCCTTTAAAGTGCTCGGGGTGTGGGAAGCAGTGATGAAGAGAGTATGAAGGGTGAGTAAAGGATTGGGAAGGGGGTGGGGGATGGAGAGGGCATGATAAGTGGTGGAACGGGGGTAGAAACGTGGTGGGAAAGAGTGGGAACGAGAAAGAGATAAGAGCTCTGTGAATTAACGTCTTTTCGTACGTCAGATGTTTGCTTTTGTGCTGAGTGAAACACTTCCTGATGGTTTTTCTGTTTGTAGCAAAATACTGTGATGGTTATGTGCAACGAGTGGAATTGAGTACAAGAGCTTGCCTTGTTTGTATATGCAAAAACTGGGGGGACACACACACACACACACACACACACACACACACACGCACACACACACACACACCTGTATGTTCTGAGAAGTCATTTGTGATTTTTCCTTTTGTCTTTTCAAATTACTAGTTACCTACAGTTTTGATGATACTTTTCAAACTTACCAAATATGATGTCAACAATGATCAAATGCAACACATAAAATGAATTGGGGAAAATACATAAACTGCTGTGTACACAGGGAGTTCAGTACAGCCATGAGCTTGACAAAAGGGGTAAAAACATGCACAGCCTATGAGACAAGGACAGTGCTGGTCAACCTCTAACATATGGCAGAGTGACAGAACTCTGTACTATCAGGGAAAGCTGCAGAGGGGTGGATAGAAGAGGAAAATAGTGGCATGGAGCAGTTGCAGAATATGCAGAATCACAGTAATTTCTTTTCAAACAGCTGACTTTGTGGCAGTTGCGCAAATGTGCGAATCTTGATAACTTTGCATATGCCTGATAATGAAAGAAAGAGAGGAAGATACGAGTAGAAATAGCTACCTACCCCCCCCCCCCCCCCCCCCCCCCCCCCCCCCCCCCCCCCCATCCCCTTAAAAAAAAAAAAAAAAAATCTCACACACACACACAGACAGAACAAGGTGGCTATTCTACGATATAATGATCATGGAATGGATAGGAAATAATATATTGCAGGGTTGGTGACTTGAATCTCTCTTTGTAAGTTTCTTTCTCTCCCCCTTTCCATATACGTACGTTTGTTGTTTTTTTCCTGGTCATTCAGATCCAAACTGGATTTCTTGGGTCTTCTAATGTAATTTTGTGAAGTCAACTGGGAAAATTCCAGAAGATTCTCATTCATGATTTTGTAACTGCTGGTAGAGAAGTTCAATGAGTTAAAAAGAGAAGGAAAAAAAAAAAGCTGGTTGTCAAAGGATTACGTTGACAAGAATCTGAAACATTTGTATGATCACCAAATTCTCAGCAATGGAACTTGAAAGTGGAGAGCGCAAAAATGCAGCTAGAAATTATTCTCTGCAAGACAAAAAGTAAAATGTCACATGTTTGCCAATTTCTTTTTAACCCCTTGACAGCTGCTGAAATATGTTTATCAGTGTAAGACTGTAGTCTCCTTGCAACAGGACTGGGCTGAGAGATCAGGTCACTTGGTACTGCCGTCTGTTTTATCCTCTTCTGCACTGGACAGTGAAGGTTTCCTTCAGATGAAACGGTAACATCTTAAAGATCTATTCATACCAGTCTGCATCAACTTAAGTTCAACAATCAAGGAGTTAATGACAGCAAATACGTTTGGGAGAAACTCAACAACAGCAGGAAGTATTGTTTCAAAATGAGGGCCGGAGTGAAAAAAGGTGTTTGAGAGTAACGAAACAACATGCTTGAAAAGAGTCAAAAAACATCTGCGCATCAACAACTTGTCAGCAACCTTTTGCTTGTGTCACAGAGATCTGGACATTGTCAGTCATGTTGACAGATGGCATCACTCATCACATTTTCTTTTCACATGGCAAAGCTGGTTGGTGACAGTGCTGTACTATGAAACGATCTACCACCCACAAACCGCTTGCATATGCATAACAGCAAGCCCAGCCATAAATAGTGGTAAGAGTATTATTCAGGCAGACAGTCTGTGGGTGGTCTTGTTTAAGAATTCCTCATGACTGATTTTACATACCGATTTGGTCGATAAAAATATAACCAAGCATTCTGTTGTTGCTTTCTTTCAATGGCAAGGTAGCACAGAGCAGAACAATGATCAGATGCAAGGTGATGGCACACATGGGCAGAAACAGACAAACAAGACTACAGTACAACTGTAGAATTAGCATCACTGTGCATGACCAGAAACAAAATGTGGCCACTCCAGTGAACAGCTTCAGTGACTGGACAGTTGTTAACAATTAATCTTAATTGTTCAGATTGAAATGAAAATAAAGTGACCTGATTTAACAACCCCTTTTTTGACGACTAGCGATAAACTGAAGAAGTTCACGACTTCATCTATTAAACAAGAATCTGACAGTTTGATCTTTATCTTTCGAGGATAGGTCTGTAAACAAAGAAGAACGGCTGTGCGTGCATGCGTGCGTGTGTGTGTGTGTGTGTGTGTGTGTGTGCGCGTGTGTGTGTGCATATGTACTTGTGCATGTGTGTATGCATGTGCATACATTCGTGCATGTGTTCTGTGTGCATGCAAGAGTGAGTGAGTGTGTGTGTGTGTGTGTGTGTGTGTGTGTGTGTCTGTGTCTGTGTGTCTGTGTGCATGCACAGATGTGTGCTTATTCTGAAATACATGTCTATTTGGATCCATGGATGAATCAAAATATGTTTTAACTTGGTTTTTAGAAAGAGAAAGCAGGGGAATAAAACATCTATGTTGTAAAAAGGAATGTGCTGAATGTTCATTTTCATCTAGTACTGTAGCTGTTCATGCCCTGCTTTTATGCTGACCAGCTTATATCCTCTCCCTATCTTTTCCCCTGGTGGGTTTATGTGGAAGTCATCAGAACTGGCAAATTTGGGGTGACTGTCCCTCCCTTCTGTGCTGCTGCCCTTCCTCTTACCCCCCCCCCCCCCCCCCTCCACCTCCCCCTGTGGTGGGGTGAGTGGGAAGGGCACGCTCAGTTGCACTCGTTTCCTGACTTGATGATTGATTACCACCTATAGGGGGGAAAGAAGAGAGAGAGGGGGAGAGAAAGGGAGAGAGAGGGGGAGAGAGAGAAGGTGAGAGAGAGAGAGAGGAAGGAGATGTGAGACAGGGGGGAGAGAGAGAGAGGGAAAGAGAGAGAGGGCGGGGGTTGGGGGGGCGAGAGAGAGAGAGAGAGAGAGAGAGAGAGAGATGGAGAGGGAGGAGGGAGAGAGAGTGAGAGAGAGAGGGGAGGAGAGAGAGAGAGACGGGGAGTGAGAGAGAGACAGGGGTGGGGTTGAGAGAGAGAGAGAGAGAGAGAGAGAGAGAGAGAGAGAGAGAGAGAGAGAGTGAGAAAGGAAGTGAACTCATTTCTGAAAATGACTTTGTCATCTCCCTACTCTCCTGTCATTATCCCCCCCCCCCCCTCCTCTTCATTCCCCTCTCCCCCTCCCTCTTCACCTCTTTTTGCTGCCCCATTAAAATTCATCACCAAAATAAATCGAACATTGAGGCTGCACCTGGCAAGAAAATTATCTCTGTGCCATGCAAAGATTAGATAGAACCTGAAACCTTTTAAGCATTACCCCGCAAGTGTCTAGTTTTCATAAGCTTAACATTTTACAGCAGAGTCCATGAAATCCTGTTCAGAGATGTCCTGCCTGACGTGATCTTTGGGTTTTTGAGAAAGATTAACATTTTTCATCTGATTTAGGATTTTATTGAAGAAAGATTTTTAACACAGTTTTTTCTGGTGCGTTTTAGAAGATGTCATTTAAAAAGATGTGTGAAAGTGTGTGTGTTGTGTGTGTGTGTGTGTGTGTGTGTGTGTGTGTGTGTGTGTGTTTTTTAATGATTGGTGAGTTGTGGCCCTTTGCGGTCGGCTGGGCTATAAGCAACGTTATCTTATCTTATCTGATAAAGCTTAACTCAGGGGTCAGTCAGGTAAAACACCACTGGGCACTAAATGAGGACGCGGCATACATAAGGTAACAGCTGTGATCACCTATCATGAATGTGACCTAGAGAGAGAGAGAGAGAGAGAGAGAGAGAGGGAGAGAGAGAGAGAGAGAGAGAGAGAGAGAGAGAGAGGAGAGAGTTACTGAGGAGAGAAGGTTACTGATAGCCCACCGACAAAAGGCTGTATCAGGGCCGTCACTGCACTGAAGTCAATTCTCAAGTCATATTTCAGAGAAAAAAAAAAAAAAATCCCACAACACATCAAAATACACCTTCTAAAAAACACATTGGAAATTTCATCAAAAAAGTCTTTCTTCCAAAACAATCTTACATCAGCTTAAAAAGTGTTGACCTCTCTCAGGCATTCAAAGATGAATGTGAGCTAAAACTAGTATTTCTGAAGAAATGAAAAACAAACACACAAAAAGAAACGTCTAAAGCAAAAACAGCAATGGGAACAGAAGACCCCCCCCCACCCCCCCCACTGACCTTACAGATCCCCACAGCCACCCTGAGGGCGAAGACAGCCCAGGGCGACCACAGAGCTGCAGGATGGCACAGCATGATGAGGACAGCCATGGTGAGCATGCTGACCAGGGTGACGAGGCGGGGGCCAAACAGCAGGAAGAGGTAGCCGCCCAGGATCTGAGTGGTCATGTATCCCCAGTAGACCGCCCCCAGCAGCAGACCCTGCATCTCCTTGCTCCACACAAAGGGACCGTCCTGTCACACGGTCAGCTCACACACTTGAGTCTACAGCCAACAATCTCATCCATTCAAAGCAGGGGTCAAAGATCTGCCAGAAGCTAAACTGTATTTTACCTAGTTGCAAAGTGAAACGACTGCAGGCGGAAATCTAAACAAATCTGAAATAAATGTCAGCGAACTGCCTTCTTCCTTGCGCTGAACACAGAAGCGATCTGAAGCAATCAAAGCTAAGTGCATTTTCGTTTCATTTGTTTCATTTTTGTTTCACCTGAAGAAGACCTAAGAGGTCGAAACACGTTGTGTTTTGTCTTGTGACTTGTTTGTCCATGTTTCTCTGGGCGGTTCGCTGACATTTATTTAAGATTTGCATTTTAACCTTAAAAAAAGTTTACGTAATGAATCTGCCACACATGAACAAATGAATCACAAGAGAAAATACGTTGCATTTCAATCTCTTAGATCTTGTTCAGGAAAGATAAACAGCATTCAAGACATTTAAACTGAAGAAACAGCAATCACACACCAACGCCTGGTCCCTAAGGTTTCCTTCAGGGCAGGAAAAACAGCACTCAGGACAATGAAAGTGAAAAAAAGCAGCAGTCATACCAACCAATGTAACGATACCCTAGTCCTGCAGTCACAGGTTTAAACCGTTTGGATGTGGAGCTGACATCTGTGAGTTTGAATCACTTGTGAAGGAGATTTTTCCGCTCTAAAACCTTGTCTGTTCAGCCACCAATCAACAGGTGCCTGATTCAGTTCAAGGAAAATAAAGGCTGAGGAAGGAGAGGTGTGGTCTCATCTCCCATAAGGCCATGCCCTACACACAGTGAACTTTGAACAATTTCCTCTCTCTGTCACCAGACGTTATGAGACTTCAGTTCAATTTTTAAAATAAAATTAATAAATCAATGAATTATTATTCAAATTAGCAAAATTTCCTAACACTTTCAGCTAAAATAACACATTATAAACCTGCCCTGGTTTTATGAACTTCCTCAACTGGAACTGTTGGTTCTTTTTTCACAGCCATGCAGCAGTGTTGTGTTTTCTTCTTCTGTGCTTCTGCAATCACAGCCGTCATGGAATTCTGACAAGAAGTGACAGCCTTTCTTCAAGCAAATATTAAAACTTTGACCACTGACTGGAATGGTACTGCTGTTCACGCTTATCTACTGTGTTAATGTTGTTGTAATGTTTGTCAATATCCTTTCCACACTTACTGTTTTCTGTGAAGAATGTGTGTTTCTGTTTGTTGTCAGCTGCTCATTTGTCTTTTTAATGAGTATGCATGTTATTTTCTCAGGTGTTTCCCTGTTTCATTCTGTACCTGTGGCAGTGTCAGCAATCCAATAGAAGTTACTGATGTCAGGTTGTCAGCCACAACTGACACATGGACAGAAACTTTTTCACATATAATTCAGCAAACGACATGATTTATAACCATGGATGCAAAATCTTTGTGACACAGTGTTTCCTATTTTTCATCAGTCTTGAGGTGTGTTTTCACTTCTGCCTGGTACATATGTGGCAACTTCGCTTTCAATTTTCAAATTTCTTGAAATACTCCTTCTTCAACTGATAATGCTACTTGTCTTAATTTCTTGTGCATCAGTGTTTCTTGAATTTGTTTGCTTATTGTTGTTGTCATAATGGCGTGCACTGTAAATAATATTTCATAAAATTAGTAGGATCTATAAAACAAGAGGCATCTTTTTCTCAAACAGTCTATAAATTTGTTTGCTTTTTTGTTGTTGTCATAATGATGTGTACTGTGTGTTTGATTTCATAAAATTAGTAGGATCTATAACAGCAGAGGCATTTTTTTTTCTCAAATAGCCTACCAGTAGCAGCGTGATTTCTACTGGCAGCCCCCTTTCTTCTGACATATGAACACAATCGGTTCCAATGAAAAGTACTGAACTTGGCAAACATTTCTTGAACCGCGGTTAAATCTAAAACCTCAGGACATTCACATCACACTGTAATGCATGTTCAGTCCTCCCATCTCTTTCTTTCCCCATCTACTCTATTTGTCTGACTGTCTTCCTCTGTCTCACACATGCATGTATATGCATGCACGCAATGCACAGTGTGCGTGCGAGCACACCCACCACTCACACCCCCCCCCCCCCCCCCCCCCCCCCACATGTACAGGTACGAGAGAGAGAGAGCACACGTGTACAGAGAGGAGAGACAGGACAGAAACAGACAGACAGACAGATAGATAGTACAGGCAGGCAGATAGAGAGAGAAAGACAGACAACACACACATATACAGAGAGAGACAGCGAGAGAGAGAGACAAGAGAGAGAGAGGAGAGAAAGAGAGGAGAAGAGAGAGACAGACAGACAGACAGACGATTAGATAGAGAGAGACACACACACACACCCAAACGTACAACAGAGAGAGAGAGGAGAGAGACAGATAGACAGACAGTCAGATAGAGAGAGGCAGACAGAGACAGACAGACACACCACACACACACAGAGAGCATCTCACCTCACGGTTTCAGACCCTGTGGTGTTGATGTGGTGTCTGTCACACGGGCCTCCCTGCCACACCTCCTGTGTGGGATGTTGACACTGCCTTCCACTCATGCACCACACTCCCGTTAGGCCCAAAGGCTGGACCCCCTCTGTCAGGGCTGTGTCCTGACTGTGGCCACGTGGACGCTTCGGGTACCCATGCTGCAAGCATGTCAGGGAAATGTGTGTTACCTTTACCGCACAGCAGACAACACTGAAGAATGCACCGTTACCACTGGACAGGAGTCTGGTGATGTCCCTTAGTCTGAGCATGCTCATCCGCCCTCTTTCTACATGGCATCTCTGATGTAAACATGCCATTCTTCGACATAAGTCATTTCCTCTGCTACTGGAAACTTGCGCATGCTGACACAAGTTGTTATAACTGGGTGTCAACTCCTACTGTATGCATTTATATATAAATATATATTTTTGGATCGGGTGGTGTTCTATATCAAACCATATAGAGCAAAGTAAAAAGCTTATCATCTTTGGTGAGTAACATCAAGACACATGCGGGCAGCACATTAGACAGCCTACTTGTTCACACCAATAAACTACACTACAATATGCGAACTTTGCCTCTGTAACAATAATCACACACACACACACACAACACATAACCACAAAAAAACGAAAGAAAAAAAAGAAAAAAAAGAAAGGAAAAAACAATTATAACATTTTGGTTAGAAATGGGAAACTTGAAATTTTGATGAAATGTATATTGTACTTGATGTAAACATGATACCCTGACAAATAATTTGTCACACCTTTTCTTTTTAGCCATTATTTTTTGTGTGATGAAACGATTGATCGTTGCTCTAGCTTCAGCCTGATGACATGGACTGTCAAAAGAACAGATGAACTTTTCACCTCCAAGACAGGTTGACAGCCACCTTTGGACAGCCCTCTCCCTTCCATCCATCCTTATCCCCCCCCCCCACACACACACACACAACACACACCTCTTTCCCCCAAACCACGTTCACCTAGCCATTGCAACCAGTTAGTCTTATCGAGACTGCCAGTCCCTATTGACGTGATTGTGCTGAGAAAAGAGGCACGCCCTTACAGTCTGTGATTCAGCCATTATCTCGCTCTCCGGTTTGTGCCAGTCAAAGTGTCTTCTTTCTGCCCCAGGCAGAGGTACAGCCCTGATAAGGAGGGCTCTCTGTGTGGCCAGCAGGCATTCTTAACACGACCTAAAACCGCAGGCAGTGGGGTAAGATAAGGGCCTAGCGCCATGTCCATCAAAAAGGCCACACCTCCCCCCCCCCCCCCACCCCCCCACAGTCTTTATGTGTCCTGAACAGTAAATGACGAAATGAATTTGCTGTTTCAAAGAGAGGGGTAAGCAGTGCTTTTTTTGTTTTTTTTTTTTTTAAAAGAGTGCTGGTGAGGCTGGGTTTCTATGAGGGTGAAAGGGAAAAAGCAAGCCTTGACAGAGATGAGAGAGAGAGAGAGAGAGAGAGAGTCCCTAATGAACTGCGCAATGACACATACATGCATATACACAACCACATACGGCTTGCTGCCTCCAACCTATCCCTTACATACCTACTCACCCACACCCAATGGCCTTGTCACTCATCCACATTCCTGTCCACACTCACTTCCGTCATCTCTACACTCTTGCCCCCACACTCCACAATACGTTCCCCTATCCCCCCTTCTCTCCTTTCCCTTCCACTGGAAATCACTAGAGTATATACATATACCTATATCCCACCAAATGCTTTCACCTGCCCACCCAAGCTAAAGTATTCCAAATACCTGATTCTGCTCACAAATCCATGTAGAAACACAACTCCAAACATAGATCTATTTTCAAAAGATGGTCCACCCAGCATAGTTTCTCCCCAGTGACTGGCAGATATCGACCAAAGGTTACAGATGTATGCTCCATTCAGAAAAAAACCCTCCTCTACCCCCTCAAAAGCCATTTAATTTCAATCCCCTGACGAAAAGAGAAACCATGTATATTTATAGCAAAGTCACAATCACAGAGCCCCTGCTTTACATTGGTTATTTTTGCAGTGTGCCATAGAGTTCATATCGTTGACCACCACACACCTATACCAAATCAGTCACCATTTGGTGTTATTTTGCAATCTACATGGGGCTCTTATTGTTGGCCCCACACCTATACCCAAGCCAGTCACCATAACTTGGTGTTACTTGGCAATGTACATGGGGTTCAGATCCTTGACCACACACCTGTACCCAAACTGGTCACGTACCCGACACATCACCGGCCTAACTGCCCTGGGGGAGTGGTTGAAAGCTGGTGTGGGGCGGGGAGGAGCAGGAGAGCTGCTGCTGTGTGCGGGGGGCCCGAGGTCCAGGGCCGGGTGGTGACCATGCTACACGATGGCCATGGAGAAGGACCCGCCTGCAGGAAAGCACGATGTTGCCCCCATGATCAGGTAGGCCAAGCAGGAACGGCGGACCGCTTACTCGGGGGGACTGGTCAGTGAAGAAAGGGAGACATGGTAATGGGTAATGCTGCTTACAAGCTCAGCGGACGCAAAGGGCCATACTGGATGACAGTGTGTCAATCAAAGGCAGTACAACCAAAAACAAAATGTAACGCATTTAACGTATCCCAGTTAAAATCTATCTTGAATAGGAATGAACAAAAATAGTCACAACACAAGGCGTCACAATAATAAAAAGAAATTTAAAAGGTCAAATCAACATGGGGGGGGCCCTCCCCCCCCCCCCCCGCCCCTCTTGTATTACTTGACCGAGATAAGAAATCGGCGATAGTACTTTCGGATTTCCCAATAAAGAAGAAAAACCCATTTTGCGGCGTTATTAGCCGGTAGTAACAGTTATTTGCAAAACAACAACCGGGAATCTCCGTGACCCTATGGAATATACCTACAAAGTTTCAGAAAGACGGCCGCAGAAGTTTGTCTGGATGAGAGTGGAACACAGTTTCGACACGGACACACACACACACACACACAGCACACAAGCCGGGAGCCACATTTCTTTCAGGACATTGTAACATAGTCCTTTTGCTATAAGAAAACTGGAGTACAATAAAATGGCTAATTCACGTGCATTTAACAGACATTTCGAACAACACATCGGAAATTTGTTAAAGACGTTCTCGGTAAGATCTGGATCAGATTTGAAACTGTTGGATCTCCTTTCCGCATTCAAAGA
>JADBJO010019227.1:45890-52067 GCA_016801955.1 Conus betulinus | reverse complement strand
GCAATCCGTGGGGTGGGCGTTGAGAGAGATCGTAGACTGCATAACGTTTTGCCCAGGTAGTGTGTAAATTAGTAGAAACTAAGTACACGATACTTGAGCATAGTAACTACAAAACAGCGTAACGAAACATATATCATCAAACACGAAGATGACGATCATGATCCCGAAAAGCTGGTTGAGATCTCGCATGTTATTATTTTTGGGCCTGGTTTGTGTACGGAAACAAGACGCACACCGCACCCCTGCTCTTGCAGAGATAATAGCTGATATGAATGCGGAGAGGAAGGCTTGGTGAGGCCAAGAGACCAATGATGTTGGTTGTGTATCATATAGGCTTTCAAAACATCTGTTCATGTAAATGTTAAATTATAGAGCTAAAATCCTCGCATTCTTCTATCAGCACACAAATATGAGCGAGGAAATAAGTGGGAAAAGTGATGTTAAGGGCAACCAACGGAGCGCTAACAAAAAGAGCACAGATTAATTCTTTCTCTCAGACCTGGTTTGAAGGGGGACAAAACCGCCATGTTGAGATGTTACCAGGAGGAAAAAAACGAACAAGGCCGATACAGTAAGGGCATCACAATGATGGGACCAAAATTAGGTCAAGGTATTCCATGGCGTCCAGGACTATGGACCATCGCATTTGAGGTGGTCCCACGTGTGATGGAGAGTTCCACAGATGATTTTTTGCGCTCCCTTGTAACCGTGTGATGCTGGAGGTTCCAACGATGATCGTCACAATAGTTCCTGGGACATTAAAAAATTCGGCTTTATGTGATGGTGTGTGACATTCGTTAGGTGTAGATGTACCCGTGGGACATTCAAACTCGTGATGTTGTCGAGGTTTGTTTGTTGGTTTTTGGTGAATAGTGGTTGTGCTGTGTGTTGTGTGTGTTTGTGGTCTTGGTGTGTGTGTGTGTGTGTTGGTTGTGTGTGTCTGTGTGTTTGTGGGTTGTGAGAGAGAGCGAGGAGGGGAGAAGAGTTGAGAGAGAGAGAGAGATTATTTTAATAAGGTCGGCTCGCTGAGGAGAACTACTGGGCATTTTACGAACACCACAGTGTGAGTTTGGTGAAGACATCAGATTGAGACTTCAGTCATCACTGCGAACACGGTTGGATGCACGAGGTTATGTATTTACGGCTAGACACTACACGGAAGGAAGGTTGATGACAACGTTTGAATTAGTAGTTGGTTAGTGGGATAGTTTGTGCTCGACCAAGACCTGTACTGAGCGGGGTGGTGGGTAGGTAACTAGGAATCGGAACGTTACTCCAGACAAGCTTCGTCTACAGGCCACAATGGAGAGGGTCAAGCTGCAGTGTCATCGCGCTGTTGCAGACTAGGACATGTATTTTCCACACGGGACAACGAGACTTCACATGCCACAAACTCACAGATGAGACATGGACAAATATGGAACAAACAAATATGAAGAAAAAACGTTGGGACAAGAGTTGAGGGCAGAGTATTCTCTATTGTGGGAGAAGACCGGTTCGAGAGAGGAGCTATTTTGGTGATGGTGGTTTCGCTAAGTTGTTAGTTAGTTATTGAGGTAGTGTGTGTGTGTGTGTGGGTGTGTGGTGTGTGTGTGGGGTGTGGGGGTTGCGTCGTGCGTGCGTGAGTGCGTTCGTGAGTGCGGGTGCGTGCGGCGGTGCGTGCGGTAGTGCGATGCGTGAGTGCGTGCGTGCGTGCGAGGGTTGTGAGTGGTGTGTGTGGTGTGTACGTGGCGTTGTAGGTGCACGCGTGCGCTGTCACAGTTAAATTATCTGGCATATTGACTATGCATTACTAAGGTATCGCTCTTCTGGATCGCTCTAGATTTTTCGCCTGTCTATCAAACACCACACACACACAAACAACACACACACCACACAAAATATGTCCCACACACACACACACACAACACAACACACACACACAACAACAACACACACAAACACACACATATATACACACACAGCACACACACATACACACACACAACGCGTGTCGGGCGCGAGATCACAAAGAACGGCCCGCACGGCACGCACACCACAACACACACAAAAACAAACACGTCACACACACAACACAACCACACACACACACACACACCAACACAACACACACACAACACAACCTACACACACAAACACAATAGGAGAATATATCGAGATAAACTTAAATGGATTCTAAGACTCTAGGTCACTGGTCGATGTCATGTCTACTTCTCTCTCTCTTCCAACCTATCCCTCCCTCACCCCCCCCACCCTCTAGATATATACGCTCATCAGCCTCTCTTTTCCCTCCGTTCTCCTCTCTCGCGCTCTCTCTTCTCTCTGCTCTCTATCTCTTCTCGGTTCACACCTAACAGCACAAACACACAACACACACACACACACACACACAAACCACACCACACACAAACAAACATACATAACACACCCACACAAACATGAACGGACGTTATAAACTCAAGAACCAAGTGTGTGTGCTGTGCGTGGGTGTGTGTGCGGTTGTGTGGGTGATTGTGTGTGGGGGTGTGTGTGTGTGTGTGGTGTGTGTGTGCGTGCGTGCGGGCGTGCGTGCGGGGTTGAGTGCGGCATGCGTGGTCGTGGTTTGTGTATGTGGTGTGTTGTGTGTGGTGTGTGTGAGAGGAGGAGAGAAGGAGGGGAGAGAGAGAGAGAGAGGAGGAGGAGAGCCGCGACGAAGTGAATAAGAGAGAGAGGAGAGAGAAAATATGGAAAGGATTATTGTCAATTTAATCTTTCGGTTTTATGTGTAAAATATTGGTTTTTATGAAAAGAATACAGCCGAGGAAAACGGATCACACACCACACACACACACCCAACACACACACACACACAGCACAACACACACACACACCACACACACCACACACACACAGCGAAACACACGCACCATACGCACGGACGAATGCACGTCACACCACAAACAACACACACACACACATACACACACACACACACCCAGCACACACACACACACACCCATATTATATCTATATATATTATATATATTATACATAGAAATCTTTTCTATATAATAGTAAGTATGGTATATATATTATATATATATAATAGATATATTTAATATAATAGTATTATATATCTTATAGATATATATAAAGAATACTGCTTCAAAGGCCTAATTAAAACGTCGTAAAGTTCTCAAAACCCCTTGTTGATCCACACATCTGTTAAAAATAGGATGGTAAAAGGAAGTTTTAAAATCAACAGATTGTTTCCTGAGCGCTGGCTCTCGTCAGGATCCATCTTGACTAGATCCAGCGCTCGAAAACAGATTCTGTTGAGTTCAAAACTTCGTTTTACCACTCGTTTTTAACAAATATATCATAGATAATAGATATATATATATATAATATATTTCAATATATAATTTATAGTATATATATAGAGGTTATGTGTATGTGTGTTTATATATAAGCGCACGCGTGCTTGCGCGGCCCCGCACTGCACACTACAGAACACACCCGCACTCACACACAACCTCACCCATACCCGCGACCGCGATGAGCTGCGCGCGCACACACCCTCACACAACCAACACAACAACACACAACAACACACACACACACACACACAACACACACACACACACACACAACACACACACTCATCGCGCACGCAGCACACCAGATCCCCGCCCACACGCACCACGGCACGCACAGCACGCACGCACGCACATCACGCACTCGCACACACACACACAACAAACACACCACCACACACACACCACACACAACACCGGATAAGTTACACAAATGGACCTATTTTCTTGACCATAATTTCCTAGGGTTTTCAGCTCTTTGGTTTTGCCAGGGTAACAGTGTTACAGATATACTGCTCGCTAAAAGTTTCAAATTGTCATTGTAAGATTACTCAAGGACAAAGATATGATTTCCACAAGACTGTCCAGTGCAAGACACACAGGACTACAAGTGTGAGGTGCACGATACTTCAAGTGTAAAGACTTACAGAAGACTGTCATGTGGTCACCTACTTGAAGTGAAGACTGTCACGTGGAAATTTACGCTAAGGTTGTCCTGCTTTACACCTCTAACCGACTGTCTAGTGTAAAACGGGCACAAGTCCTAAGGTTACACAAGACTTCCAGTGTAGAAATTACACAACACTGTTCATCGTAACGATCATACCAGATTGTCCAGTGTAAGATTACTAAGACGGCCCCTTGATAAGACAACACAAGACTGTTTAGGCTAACATCCTACGAGGGTGTAGCCAGTGTGAACTATTTCAAAGATCTCCAGTTCGTTCAAAAATGGATGTCATAACTGCTCCTAACAATGTTAGCCAATTAGAAATTAACGAGTGCTAAAATAAAGCTCGTCAACGGCCCATTGTAACCATCTCACATCCTGATTTCGAGAGTTTGTTCTCAATCTTTTCTTTGCTTTGATTAATAAACTATATGCTTGATACTGTAGATTTGAACATGATGTATAGATGGCTTGTAACCTTTTTTTTTTACTGTCTATTTTACTGATCTGATTAAAAGGCCACATGGTTAGCTTCTAAAAATCTCTGCAGATGCAACATATTGAGAAATTAATTGTAAATATCTCCCGTTGGGTTAGTCAGCCAACCGCTAAGGTTCCCGTCCATCCTGGGTGTATGCTTTTCCGAATACTCCAATACAGAACGACCCTTTTTTTGTTTTATATATAATGGCCGCTCTGAATTTGAATTGGTTGTCCTGAAATAAGGCCTTTAGAAACTGGGGCTGGATCGCAGTGGTTGAAAAACGAAACAAAACGAACACTTAAATATTGACACATTTATTGTCCTCTTCTGTTGAATTAACGGCTTTGCCACGCCAGAACTATGATGTTAAAGGGGAAAAGGTTTACGTTTTTGAGACCGATTTTTGACAATAACATCCAACTTTCCCTCGATTGTGAATATGGACAAATGGTTTAAAATATCATTGTAATCCTGTGCCAAACTCCTCGCCATGACAAATCGCTATTGGTTTGGATACAGTGCCATGTACATGCAGCTCAGGGGGTCGTGAGAGAGAGTTAGAAGCCACGTCATGATAACGCTTTCTCACTGCCCTGTCCCTCGAACGTATCGGTTCCGCAGCCAGCTACCCAATTCACGGATCACGAAGACCTATGAAATTTGCTTTCCTGCAGGGGTACTACAGCGTAACTCCGCCATTTTCACGCTGCAAATACAGTTTTGTGCACTAAGCACCCTGACAAGGACACACGCTGAGGAGAAGCGCATGGTAGGATAGGCCGGACCATCTAGAGGGTAGTGGCATCTCTTGTCGATAAGTCTTGAAAATCTGTATCGTAAGCTTATGTTATGTTATGGATTATGTTTCAAATGTGATACTGTTTGTCCTCGACAGAAACTTTTCGAAAAACCCTTTTCATGATTGCATTGCGGTCCAAGAAGATGTCAAGTCTCTAACCCGGGAGAGAAAAACTGTATAATGAAAGAAGTAATTTTGGTGTCGTTGGTAGTTGAGTACGGAAATCCAGGTGTATTACAACGATCAGTATTAATCGTTGATAAAACTGTGGCGATACGAAACTAACGCTGATGTATTTAAAGTAAGGTTGGTCCTGTTGCATATGATATGTTTTGAGTCTGAGAATGGTCTCCTACATGCCATGATAGGAATCAACGGTGAAGGCGTTAAAACGTGAAACAAGTGAATCTTGCATATACTACTCAGCACGAACGAACGCCAATGTGTTAATGGGCGACCCCATTGAAAGAATCGTTCTGCAATAGCCAACAATTGAAGTTTTGATTAATGTTCATCTGAATTTGATACTACCGATTATGTGAGATCGTGTTTGGTATAGATTGTAAAAAGCTGAAATCAATGATCGTCAGTGAATATCATTTTTGCTCATTTTTGAAAGGGTTTAAATGTGAATTTACATTTATCTCTCCTTATGGCGTTCGAGCGACTGATTATACCATTGTGTGAAAGGAGACTTTTCTGCACAAGCATTGTCAAGAGGTAGCGTTTGACTCCTTTACATTTACCTTCAAATTTTCAATGGGACGGATTCAGAAGCAATTTGACAGACCATCTGTGCTGAAAGTAATACAGAAGGATGACAGTATATAGTCCGATGAATTTTCTGTATTTATCAACCAAATATTGA
>JADBJO010019227.1:28390-40890 GCA_016801955.1 Conus betulinus | reverse complement strand
TTGCTGTCCCAACCTCTGCGCCACCTCATAGGCAGTGCACCCACGCCGCTCATTCCGACACCCTGTCCACAGCCACGGCCCGGTAGGCCCCGCCGCAGCCCCGGCACCGGCAATCCACAGGGAGCAGTCAATGTCAAGTCGTCAAGAGGCAACCCACCGGAGAGACACTGCACTGCTGCCGAGTCACTTCAGTGGTGTTCAGTGGCGCCTGTTCTGATCTAACATACGCAGGACACCACCTACTATGCCCCCTACTGACGACAATAATTGCTTAGTCGCGGAGCCGGCCGTGAGTGAGCTCTCCCTCCGGAGGGCGCCACCACGTCCGTCCAACGACAGCCCCCATGGACTCGCCGATACCGGTGACCCGACGGAACCAAACCAAGGCCACAGACGTGGAGAAGACATCGAAACTGAGGTCACCCATGAGAGCAGGGCATGAAGGGCCACCGAATTTGAGACTTTTTTATGCTGATCGATGAGAATGAGGATGATATGATGATGATGCTACGGATGCTGGGTAGGAGCCGGTCCGGGCAGAAAAACCCACATGACTTCTGATGGGATACGAACCCACGACCTCCCAGCCGGGAGTCCGCGACGCTAACCACTTCGCCACGGCGGCTGGTATCTCCTACTCCTTAACATTCCTATGATATCCCCTTCATTGTTGTATTGGAAAGGGTCATTTGTTTCGTTTGTGTAACTTTTCATAGTTTCTGTAAACTGAATACAACAGGGAAATGGTCACTTCGATGATGAAGTGCTTCCGCACTCATGGCTGCTGTGAATTTAGTCCAACGAGTCCAAAGTCAATGACAGTGACAGGAACATGAAATTAAGAAAATAACCACGGTATTATGGACTGTGGTATGTCTCTATTTGACGCCAGGAGCGCAGATACACCAGCCGTGTCTCCCTGATGAGTTCCGACCCAGCGGACGAAATGGCCTCGGAGCAGGCAATACAAATATATCTGCCTTTCAAAAGGGATTACGATGGTTCCCTTATGCAGCCAGTGAAGATTTTTCATATCTGTAATATATTTTCTTAATTTCATGTTCCCAGTCCCCCCTTCCCCCCTCCTTAAGTCCAAAAGTTCTGCCAAGTCATTACTATGAAGACAATTTAGTTGTTGGCCTGCGCTTGTTTCCCCCCCACTATTAGATTGTTCGTCTTTGTATTTGTCTGACTTTATTCAAGTTTAAAAGGCTGTGCCAGTCTTGAATAAAAGTTACTCTGTGTTAGGTTTCCTTATGGGAGCAAAAACTACCCCACTTGTTTACTGTTTATAGTCAACAGTGTGTATTAAGAAAGACTCTCATTTTCTAGATACAGTGACAGTTGATCTGTGACACGGTATTGGATTACTCTGACTCTCTGTCACATTTACACTCGTTGGCACTGAAGCAGTTGACACTGGAAACTAGTATGTTCTTAGCACTAGCAACTGCTCAGAAAGGCCGGAGTGACTGTTAACGATGTAAGCCGTAATGACAAGATAGTGTTCTCAACGTCTCTGGCTGGCGTTCATATGAACTAGCTGAATGGAACCAGTGAAATGAAGAAGTTATGCAGAACATAAGAAATCGTGTCTTGCCGAGCACTTTAAACTGTTGATAGACAACACCAAGAAATGGAGGAAGAGCAGGAACCTTTTCATGAGCTAAGGTCAACCACACAGGCCAGCAAGCAGGGACACTTTCTCCTCACTGAATAAAAGCTGTTTGGGCAGCAGAAGGTAGCGACAGAAAAGTTTGGGAGTCACCCGATAGACACGGTCAACTGCGAGCTGCTTTTCACAGGGGTGCGGTTTTGCAGATTGTGTTAAACTCTGCTGGCTGGGTCGGAGACCGAATCATCTTGTAGTACTATTGATTACAGTTGTGCTGGACAGATGGTGTTGGACAGCTTCGTGAATGAATAATTGCCGTGTGAGAGGGAAACACTGTTTTCCGTTTTTCTTTTTTTTTTTTTTTTTCTTTTTTTTTTTTTTCTTTTTTTTTTTTTACCAGGTCACAATGATGATCGAAAACCTCACATGCCGTTTTACCTCACCCAGGCAATGGAGAGTGATCATCATAGAATTAAACTTGACTTAGGCTAGGGAGTTGTGGTTTAATTTTGATGATCTGGAGCTCTGACTGGAAACGTGGAGTTACGGTCCCTCGCTGTTAGTAGTGGACTCTTGTGATGCAAAATGAGTTACTTTTTCTCAGTTGATGAATCAAACAAATACATTCAGACAGTGAAAATATTGATTTGAAGCATAGACCAGGTTAAGATTGGAATACCAAATGTCTGTGTTTCATGTGAATCGTTTCACACATGATTTTACAGTTTTACTCTGGTTGAACTGTTGAGCTGACTAATAAGGCAACATTCTTTTGGGCTGCTCATCAGTGACATCAGTCCCATGAAAACAACGGGTTCATTATTACTAAATGAAAGCTCTGAAATAGATCGCCTCCCTCGCAGATTTCCGAATATCATGACCTATATATATATATAGGATAACTGGTACAACAAGACCGATATATGTGGCATTCTAAGTCTCACTGACATGCAATCTATCATTACATCATATGTACATTTACTTTTGATCGATTTCTGATTGTGGCTGAAATAAAGACTCGTGGTCTGAAAGGAAAAGAATTGTTGATTTTTGCATACTAGACCATCAATGACACAGAAGACAGGGAACAGCAGAGATAAAGGAAACGCAAAAGATGATAAAAATAATCGAGAAAAAGAAACTGAAATCTGGAAGAGAGAGAGAGAGAGAGAGAGAGAGAGAGAGAGAGAGGGAGAGAGAGAGAGAGAGACGTCCATAATTTACCGTATAGAATTCTTGAAATGGAGCACCTTGTTCCCTGACAAGGGAAATCAAATGTAATGGGTGATTGCTCTAGGATACCCAATATTTCATTAGTTATGGATTGGAAAGATGAACATGGACGGCTTCTCAGAGGGGGGTTGATCGTTTCAGTGTTAAAGCCGGATGACATAAGCAAATAAGCGGTAAATTCATATGCTTATCTAATCGTCATTAAGAGCACTCACCGAGGAAGATCATCGTCACTTTTATCGTGACAGCAGACCTGTTAAAACCTACCTCAATATTCTGGCAAACAGAAGATTTTACAGGGGCTGAAGGCTTGTTATCAGAGAACGGTGTGTGGATGCTTGTCCATAGAACGTGGCAATTCATCCTTATGGGCAAGAGTCTAAGAAACCAACGATAACACGTAGGCGCTAGGACAATACGTGACAGCACCCAAACACATGCCTGCGAATCGAAGTCTTAATTTCGTCAAGCTGGAAGTGAGAAACCTTATCGTGACGGCAGAAAAGAGTGAGACTGTTGAAATGCTGTAAATGTCATCGTGTTGGTTAGACATTCAAACGTTTTGACTTTTCCAACTTGTGAACATGAACACTCTGCAAGGGACACAGGGGCATGGAGATCGAAATATGTCATGAACAGAGGTAACAGCACAAGTGATAGCAGCTGCAGCAAAGACTGATGGCCAATTATATGCTGGAAGGGTTGTAAAGTCCTCCTGAGGAGGAATCCACGTCTCCTGAAAATATGAGACATTAAATTTTAGGTATTACCTGCAGAGTGGACAACGTCAACAACCAAGTCGCAACAAGATTTCAATTGTAGGCAGTGCAGCTCCCAAACCAACAATAGCAGAATAATGGATATTTTTTTTCCGAAGAAGGATATGTAGCTGATAATACCAGGATGCACTGGATACAGTGACGGTCTCAGGAAACAGAAAGTAGTTGGTGAAGACCAGTACACTGGGCACCACTGTTGGTGAAGAAGGTATCCCTAGGCCTAATTAGTGTAGATGCACCTTATTATTCTTGAGAATCTGCGGCCTTGAGTATCTGTATACCCATATATGATTCCATCATTGGGCAACATGAAGGGAAATATAGATGCAGATGATCCGTGTCACTGGAAGAGAGGCCTGTTAAAAATAAATGATAAAAACCGTGGAAAACTGGCCATATATATGTATAAATCAAAGTTTGAAACAAATAAAATTAAAGCAAATTTAATTCCACTAATAGCTTTTGCCATACCAATACCAATCATGGCTCAGGAGCAGAAAAAAATGCGTAAACTGTGTCCCTCACAGTGACTGAAAGCGCTAAGGTTTTGCTATTGTTAGTACGAGAAGGTAACCAAAGCACAGAATGCTATTCACTCCCTTTCCGAAATACTATTGAAACACCTGAGATACTCACTTTGGAAAAGGAGGAATTCTTATCTTTAGGATCATCATCATAAAGACAAACTTCAACAATGATAACGCTCTTCCTTGTTTTTTTTATGTGGCATCAGTTATCATCATTGAGCACCTAAGGCCAGTGACTTTGATAAAATCCCCCTAGTCATTTTTGGGCTTCACACTGTCATCATCCAAGCTTCAAAATGAAACGTCCACCTTGTTTTTTTTTTTTTAAGGCAGTGACGAGAGTGCTTTCACCTCTACTTTTTGGTGCTTCACAACTGTCCTCTTCATCTGAAAAAAAAGTTTTTTTTAATAAATAAAATAGAAACATTTTCAACTACTTTTGCTTTTCCTTTTTTTTCTCCTTTCTTTTCGATAACGCTCTTCCTTACATGGTGGCGCTATACACAGTGCAGACACAGAGCTAGTGGATGACTCCATAACGAGAATTCACATGGACATCAAGGTAACAGCAGATGAAAATCCCGGCAGCTTTCTACTGGCCCGGTCTTCAATAGGACGTTTCACGATTTGTCGAAATCCTATGACACATGTCAGATGACAATGCCAAGAGAGAAAGTCTCCAAAGTCTGAATCAGCAGACACTTCCAATACACCTATCGAAGGAGCACCACTGAACATAATGGCCCACTGAGTCCTGAAAGTTTTACACCTGTACACTATTCCAGGAAGTATCATGAAACTGTTTCTTTGGAAAAAGAGTGATACAGACTGTAGCTGAAGAGATGGTAGACATGTTCTTGATGAAATTCTGAGTGATCTGGGCAACGCGATTAATGTCAAACTGCATGGAAAAGAATGACAACTCTAACCATTGGTGGTCATGTCACATCATCTGCTTACCATCTCACGTTCAATGCCCTGGTGGAGAAGTTTGATTGGGGATAGTGGAATCAGTTATGAGGAACCTTGTGCAATGAAACAGCGAAAGCAGTTCCACAAGTTCATCAATGTGGTATGGTTTGTGCACTGTGAGACACATAAAGAAACTATTTTCATTCTCTTCTGTCAGAATTCTGTATGCAGGCGCCAAAGAGGATCTTTGCATGTTCTGAAAGGGCTGCGGACAAAAGAAGTGGAGAAACTAGGGATGAGGGACGGTAGGCACTACGTTTTTTCAAAGCCAACAGATAGGACTGAAAAATCCCACTTCAACTCACCATGAAGTTGAAAATGCTTTTAAGGTATTAACACTAGTAAGAAAGAAAGAAAACGCTTTTTTGATTGTCCTGAAATGGAAAGAGAGTGCTAGCATCATTGCCTACAAGAACACAAATGTTATTGATGCTGTAGGAAAAAAAAAAAAACTTTTGCTCTTGCAATATGCCTGTTTGTTTACCCTTTCATTGGTAATTGTAATAGTCGCAACCAGTACTTCAAACATTTGACAATATTTCTAATATATAAAGCAACTCGACCGGTTTCACCCTGACACATTATAATTTGTTAGAGGTATTTAAAGGGGCGCATTTAGGAACCTTTTGATAGCAAAGTTATGTACAGTTTCCATTACCTCAGTTACGGTAGAGAGAGAGAGAGAGAGAGAGAGAGAGAGAGAGAGAGACAGACAGACCAGACAGGACAGACAGACAGACAGACATACACACAGACACACAGACACACAGACAGAGTGGGACAGCGAGAGAGAGAGAGAAGATCTAGCTGTAACGTCCTTAAACATGTATCGAATGATCCCAAGGGGAAAAGCGAGACAAATGTTTTAGAGAATGCATGAAAAGGATTCTCAAAAAGGAGGAGAGGGTTGAGAAAATCAAACGCGGTCGCGCTGGCCGAGCTTCAAGTCAGGGAAGGACAAAGAATATCCATACAATGACAGTGAAACGCACAGTGTAGAAAACAACGAACAAAAAAGTGTCAATGGGAATCCCTAATCCACTGCTGTATGCAGGAGAAAAATATCTAAAATGATTAGCTTAAAAGGTACAGAAATGTGGAAATGCACCCCATCTTGTTCTTTTCTAGCCACTTTCCACAGATGAACAAACAGAAAACAAAGACAAAAAATAACATTGGGTTATGATAGTTTAAATGAAATACTTTGCATAGTTTATGTTTCTTATGGGAAAAAGACGACGTAACGATCCATACCAAGAAATTCATTCAGTTCACAAAAAATGGGGTGAAGAAGTGCCCCATGTTTGACGTATTAAGACACTTTATTTTGAACTTAATGATTTTTAGATAAGGCGAGGGATCCCTTACACCGAATTGGGAAGACAGGAGTGGGAAGAGCGAGTGTGGCTGGTCCCTACACACTGTATATGTGTATGCATGCGCGGGAGTCGGCTTTGGCGTGAGCAAACGTATGTGCATACCAGTGTATACCCTGTGTGTGCATTCGTTTGTATGTGCCAAAGCCATTTGCACATACGCATGCACACACTCTTAAAGTCTTCAATAAATGAGAAATGCTAACTTTTTAAAAGCAGTTTTTTTTTTTTTCAGAAACACCAGAGATTCAAGTCCGAAAACGTCACATAACCCCTGGTACACACACACACACACACACACACACACACACACACACACACCACACACACACACACACACTGGATGCTGTCTGAGGGACCTGTTTTGGGGTAAATTACATATTGTTGCTGGATAAAGTGCTGTAGTATACTAAAAAAAGAAAAAACGGAAAAAAAGGTTTTCGCCCACCTTCGGGATGTTGCTTTTGAATGCTTTCTTTATCTAGAGTTTAAACTCAACAGTACACCACATTGAAGTAATGAAGCAATGCTGTGCACTGCGTATGCTCTCATTCTGACTTTGCTATGAATGAAATGAAAAAGCAACATTCGGGATTCTCACTTTCAGCTGGTGTTCATTGGTCTGAAATGAATGCCATGTCATCCTGGAAAGTTTTTATGCTTGAGCAAATACGAAAAGGAGATTTAATATTTTGGCTACACACAACGTTACACATTTTCTAATGTCACTGTACTATTGAAGAATCTAGATGTTATTTAGCGTAAGCTTGTCTGAAACTTCATTAACTGACCGATCTGAAAAAATCAACCAACACCTAAAAGGGATTGCCATATATAACCCAATCTGCAATGTTGTTTCAAAAGCAGTAAAATCTCAAAAAACTCGAATGCTTAATCAACACAATGAAATTTGCAGTATTGTCGCCTGTTTTTCGCTGCTATCAGAATGAGTTTCAGGTGATATGAGACTACGGGTCACAAGTGTGCGTTTGGGTGCTGTCACGTAGCGCTCTAGTGCCTATGGCTTCGTCAGTCGGTTTCTTAGACTCAAATCATAAATCTTAACTGCCGCATTCTCTGGGCAAGCATCAATAAATGATGTCTCCAATAACAAGTCTCGGAGCCATTAACATCTGCTTTGCCTGATAAATGCACCTACATGTCCAGTCTGTAGTCAGGATAACAGTCACTGTAATCTTCCTCAGTGTGGCTTTCAGTCTGTAGTCATGATAACAGGGGTGATACTCTCCTCAGTGAAGACAGCCATAGACATTACGAGCTCTCAATGACATTGAGATAAGCATTTAAATTCACTGCACATTTTTTCTCAGATCATCCAGCGCTGACAGTGAACCGATCAAACCTCTCTAAGAAGTTGTCTTTGCCATCTCTTCCATCCATATACGCTAGGGATTCTAGAATGAACATCATCATCTAAACTTCTGGTGCTCTAATTTATGACGCCTCTCTCTCTCTCCTCTCTCTCGCTCTCTTCTCTCTCTCTCATCTCTCTCTCTCTCTCTCTCTCTCCTCTCTCCCTCTCTCCTGCATTGCCCAAATCTGTCACTACCTATGTGCGGGGGGTGCTGGGTATGATGGTGCCAGTTCTGCCATCATCTGCAGTCAAGTATCTCTTGTTTATAAATTGCCCAATTTAAAAAACTTATAGAGTTATGATGGTGCCTGAAATATTTTCAAGTATCCATGGTTGCCTCAAACATACTGTAAGACTCCCCTGGTTGCCTACCGGAGAGCGTACAAATAATAATGTTTAGAAAATTGAAAAATGCGTTACGGATCAGTTTATATAAGATGTAAAGTATAATTGTGACTGTTCGTTTTGCTCTATATGCAATATCTGCACCCCAAAGTGAAGCTTAATATATGCTGGTAAAATACAATCAAATATAGTTTATATGTATTGACTACCGCACTTTTCTAATCCCATTACACCAATCTTTCTCTTATTGCCAGAAAGCAACCCACCTTTCACGAAACACAACGATTCTGGGCTTCATATTGACTTTTAATCTCTAATCTGCTTGCAGCAGCAGAATACCAGCTGTTCAGTTGTCTTTGAAGACCGACAACAGTTGTAGACAATAAAACTAATGTCGATTGCAAAAAAGCAAGACAAAGAGCTCCATATAATCAAAACGTATACCACGCGCCGCCCATGTTTAATGATTTCCAAACCAATTCATCATAAAACAAAGAAAACAAAAACTGGACTACAACGTCCCCCTGCTTAGCTCTTATAAACAAAATATTGATAAATTTGCTCCAGATCTGTTTTCTTGCTTTTATCTCACTAAACATACTCTTTACAAAACGATATAATTTACTTTTAATTTCATTCTGTTAAAGAATAGGTCATAACAGTTTACGTGAAATGAATCGAAGGCTTTTTCGAAGGCAACAAAAGGCAGCATACAACTTCTGATTATTTACAAATTGTTTGTGAACTGCGGCTGGTAGACTAAACATATGATAAAATTGTAGAATATAAATCTTTTAAAAAACCTGCTTGATGTTCTTCTATTATATTATTCTGAGAAATCCATTTACGTAATCAGTTAATAATAACGGAACTATAGAGTTTACCACTTACATTGCACAAAGAGTATTTGTTTACATCATTAATCTCCCCCTTCTTTAACAAAGGCCAATATTATTGATTCTTTCCATTCTTCAGAATAAATTCCAGTATCAAACAGAAAGTAAAATAATTTGCATAAAAGGACTACAACAGCATCACCAGAGTTCTTAAAAAAAAATACTTAATGATACCATCAGGTCCGGCACTTTTACGCTTTTTCAATTTTTTTGGATAGCTAGTAGTACTATTTCTTCCTTAGATATTGGCCTGCTATATGTACTTTCTTCACTGATTATCGCCTCATTGGTCTCTGTTGACTCATTGTCGTCCTTTTCCAAACAATTGGTTTTTCTAAAACAACGCATGAGATAGAACCATATATCAATCTGAATACGAATAGGTATATTAAGACTGCACTAAGACTGTAGCTAGACTTGTGTATCTTCTGACTTTGCTAGTCATCGTTTCAGATACAGTAATTGATGAAATGAGAATATAAACTGATATTGCCGCTTATGTAACTCTGGTTGGGTGGAGATGAAATCAAGTTCCTTTTTTTGCTGTCCTGACTTGTTATGACCCAGGTGTGAAATTTATATAAAGGCAAAGTAGATTCTAACCCTTGTATTTCAGACTAACATTACTTATAGCATCAAGAAATGAAAATGTTCTCTTCAATCTGCTATGTACATTTATGAAGCACAAAAGGTTACTTACCTTATATTCCTAATCTTGTTGTATAGTGCATTTGTATTAGCTTTCTAAGTCTGGTTCAAAACCTTCTTTCATGAAAATATTGATGCGATTGTTTGTTACAGGTATCAACCCTTCAGTATGGAACTGTCTCGGGCATTAATATGAATAAATATTCGTATGTACATTCGTATTTGTATCATGTATGCAATCAGCCTCCTATCCCCTCTGGGCGATCTCTCTCTCAATCTCTCTCTACAGCGTCTCTCTCTCTCTTCTACCTGCTCTCTCGCTCCTCTCCATTGGGGGGTCGCTTATCTTCTCCGCGGAAATACTATTTATTTGTGGGCGGGGGGGGGTCTTCCTCTTCGGTGTCTGATCGTCTGCGTCTCCCTCTCTCGGTCGAGCTCGGCACAAACTTTAGGGGCCCATGAGTTTTTTTTTCAAAAGTTTCCTTTGTGCTGAGTGGCGAAGTCCACGTGTGTCGGGTTGTTTTCACTGTTTGTTTCCATGTGTTCAGGTTAGCATGGGGTTGCGCAGGTTGGGGGCGGGTGAAACGTCGCTCGATGCGAAACAAAACAAACACAGAACAAAAAACAAAAAACAAAGGGGGAGGGAAAAAAACAAAAACAAAAAGAAGATGGTCATGGTTCTGTTCACGAGGCCATAAATTGAGCATTTCCGTGGGCATGCCTTGGCCTTTTAGATACACTTTAAGGTTGCTACTTGATGTTTGTTCGTAGTCGACTTCAGGCAGAGCCCGAGAGGAGGCGGAGACTAGGATAGGATAGGGGGGGCGGGGAGCGTTGGCTTGAGGGGGGATGTTGTGAGCAATTGGCAGACACCGCTGCCCATCAGGGGATGGGATACTGAATCCACTGTTAGCGAGAAGTCGAACAGGTCAAGTGGCGCGTTCAATTCCCAACTGGTTCGTCATCAAGCAGAAATTGCACTGGTAAGGGGTACCACACTATGTAGCGCTGTGTTGTGAAGGTAGGTGGTGAGAATGATTGTGTTGTTCAGTATGTTTTAGTTTGGGGATTCCGGAGGCAAGATTGTCCGGACACCGGCTATTTTCTACAGTGCATCTGATGGTTCAGGTGGGTGGATGGGATCTCCACCTGTTACTGCGGGTTTGCGAAAAAGTTCGATGGAACAGTTTAAGTGGTCCCGGGTGTCAATTCTTTCAAAATCTCCATCAGAGCAGGCAGAACTTGCACGGGCGGAGAAAAAATCACACTATGGAATGTTGTTTGTGTTTGTGTGAATGGGTGGTGAGGAGTTGTTCGTGTTGTCAGGTCTGATTGAAAGAAAAATCCTAGTAGGAAACCGAGATGGATTGAGAATTCCAAACCTCAATTTTCTACAAGGGGCACTGATTCACATTCATGAGAAGGGAATGGGGATCTCCAGCATGTTAACGTGACTGGTGTTGCGTATGGTGGTTTGAGGGACAGAGGAATGATGGTCTCGACAACATTGAGGAACTTTAGGTCGTTGTGGTATGAATATGGCTCTGTAAGGATAGTAGTAGTCAGGTGTTCTAGGTTTCCATGAACAGAGGGATATTCCTATTTTGGGTTCCCATGGTGACACCACTGATTTGCAAGAAAGTGCTATGCATTATTATTAGTTTGCTATACTAATTAATCATCATTACCATCATCAGCAGCCAGCAGCCCAGCAGCAGCAGTAGCAGCAAGCAGCAGCAGCAGCAGCATTCATACTTTTTGATAAATTTATTGCTCTTGTATTCTCCACATTTTCTATGCATTCATATTTGTTTTCTATTTCATCTTACTATCTTTCCATTTCTATATTTTCTCTATAATCATAATCATTAGCAGAGCAGCAGAATTACTATTATAATTTTTGTTATTCGTTTTGTTGTTATGTTGTGTTGTTGTTGTTGTTGTTACCATTTAGCATCTTATCTTCTTCGCTCTTCTTCTCTTGCTTATCTTCTTCTTCTTCTTTTCTTCTTCGCATCTTCTCTTCATTCTTTCTTCTTAGTCTTCTTATTCTTCTTCTTCGCATTCTTCTTCTTCGCATTTCGCATTCTTCTTTCAAATTCTCTTCTTCGCATTCTCTTCTTCGCATTCTTCTTCTTCGCATTACATTCTTCTATTCTCCTTCTCTTCTCTTGCATTCTTCTTCTTCTTCGCATTCTTCGTCTTCTTCTTCTTCTTCTTCTTCTTTCTTTAGCATTCTTCTTCTTCTTCTTCTTCTTCTTCTTCTTCTTTCTTCGCATTCTTCTTCTTCGCTCTTTTCGCATTCTTCTTCGTCTTTCGCATTCTTCTTTCTTCTTCGCATTCTTCTTCTTCTTCTTTCTTCTAATTTTGCTTCTCCTTGCTCGTAGAATTTTTTGTCTCTTTCTTCTATCATTGTCGTCTTGTTGTTGTTGCCGTTGTTGCTATTATCATGATTATTGGTTATTATTATTATTATTATTATATTATATTTGTTGGGTTGTTGTTGTTGTTTGTCGTGTTGTCGTTGTCGTCGTCGTCGTCGTCGTTGTTGTTTAAATCATACGTTCCTTCGTCAACCTATTTCACGTTCAAACATTTCATCTTTCTTGGTTCCATTCACATTTTTTCAGTTTTAATCGACCCCAAGACCAGTGCTCGCAACAAAGAAACAGGTAGGTACTGTTTATCAGTCGTCTGTTTTCAACGTATTGGATGTTATTTGTTTTCATGCTTT
>JADBJO010019227.1:18390-23390 GCA_016801955.1 Conus betulinus | reverse complement strand
TCTTTGTTTGTTGTTTGATTGGTTGTTGGTTTGTTTGTTTGTTTGTTTTAGTTTCTGAGTTCATTCAGAATCAAAGCAAAAACTCAAGAAACTCGCTGATGGTATAGGGATTGGAAACAATCCAGCTGCAGCTGGAAGCAAATAAACGCCTGTTTGAAAAAAACAAAAACTAACTATGAACGATTACAATAGTCAGATCATAAATAATAAACGATTACAAAAGTCAGATCATAAAGGTAAATATCCTTCTATTCATTCCCAGTAGGCCTAAAAGTTGTTGCTTTTGTTACGCTTTTTAAGGTAAACAGGTACAACTTTTGACTAATGTAATGTGATTCTGAGTAATCTGTCTGTGTTGAATGTCCATGCGTGTGTGTGTGTGTGTGTGTGATACTTAGGTCAATGTACGATGATGACTGACTGAATGGACAAGAGCTGATTCTGATTTCTCGCTAAATCGGCACAGGCAAAGAGTAGGTCGACTCCCATATCTAGTTCAAGTCTTGACTTCAGCAGTGGTGTGGAAGTCATTATTTATATGACAATCACACCAATCCCAAAACAAAGATGTGCCCTTCACGAACGAACGAACACTTTTGCAAATCACATTTTACTCAGATTCTCTACCCTCTTGTAACCTCTTTTATCTAACCCTGAATCCCGAGTTTGTGTAGATCGTAAAAAAACGGACAATTCCAGAAATATGGTACAGCACAGCCAGTCAGCAAGCCTGGAATATTCTAGAATATTCTTGAGTCATAACGCAGTACAGCCAACTGAAAAGGCATGGGACTTTCTAGAAGAATCCAGAACACTGACATATTGTATTCATTCAAAAGCTTGGAATTTCAAGAAACAGTGCCTGAAAGCTTCTTGCACTTGTGGCGCTATTTTGAGACTTTAAACGGTCACCCGGAATCACTATGTAAATCCGTGCACACGTTGTTTGTTGTTTGTTGTTTATTATTTATTTATTTATTTTTTTGTGTAACTAGCGTCACATGAAACTGAACAATCAAAGCAAAACTAAGCTCCAGGGGTCTGAATGAACAAAAGATGATAAACAAGGCAAACCTGTTTTTAACAACTGCAAGCGTGATAGACAATTTCATTGACAATTTATCAGCATTATAAATGATTGCTACCCTGACAAAACTTTGAAGAACGATGATGATCATGATTATCATTTTTATGATAACCATCACCATTGTCATTACTACTACTGCTGCTGCTGCTGCTGCTGCTGCTGCTGCTGCTGCTATTATCATTATTATTACTAGTACTATGGAGAGTACTTACATAACGCCTATTCTCGGTTAGAGACCAAGGGCTTTCAAGATCACGGTCACAAGTTGCCCACTGAAAGCTCAGCAGACTGAAGTCGTTGTCTGTATCAGTCAGTCAATAGCAGTCACTCAGATTTCTCCCTTCATTCTTCTGATTTTTTTTCATGCTATTTATAACGTTGTCATCATATTCAACGGCCAAACTGACCTTCTCTACGAAAGTGGGGGATTGGATTTTATGTGTTGTAAGATGTTATTCATGCATCAACACGCGGACCTCGTGTTGTAGTTTCATTTGAAGGACTCTTGGGGAAATTGAGTCAAAACCAATCTTGTCTCCGGAGAATAATACCCCTATGCCAAAACGGTCCGGTGGAGATTCGAACTCACAACCCCAGGATTACCAGGATTGTGAGTCTGGCGGCTTCTATCAACGGAGCTATTCTGGCGTGTATTAATATCAATAAGGCCCTTTCAATCATCCCGTGTGTACATGTGTCACTACCTGGTAACTGCTGTAGATTAAGATTTTTTTCTCAATACTACTTGCATTTCTGTGAAATTCTGATCATTTATACTTATGGTGCATACAGATAAAAAAATACATGTAAATAATATTTGTTACTCGCCTGTGGCCTTAGTCAGACGAAATGACGTGTGAATTCTAGTTCTTCGTCCTGTGGCCGATAAATATGGTCGTTAACGCTGACAGTGAATTCAAACAGTGCCTGGGCAGACCTTCATTCAATTCGTTACAGTTCCTGTTCTTTTCTTGTATGGAGAAGTCAAGAGTATTAAATGCATCACATACGAAGCAGTCAAAGATGACAAGCACACGCCTGTGAATGTATTACACCTCTTTTCCCTTTGTTGAGTTGTTTGAATTCAAAAGCAGCTTAAGCTACACCGCGTCCCCCCCCCCCCCCCCCCCTTCCCCAACGCTTCCCTAAATTTAGAATACCGAAAACCATACGAGTAGCAATTGTATTGACTATTATTTGCACAAAAACACTCTTGTACCTGTGGTAGGGTTGTATTCCATCTTTCATTGTTCATATGATCTCACCTATCGAAAACACACAATTTGTACAGGTATCCACTGACTATGACGGACAATACGGAATAGTAAGTGTATAAAATGTTCGCAATCCAGGCTCATAAAACAATTACAGAGCAAGTAAGAAAAGAAACTCCAGAGCTTGACAGGTGTTTTCATAAGGATGGAAGAAAAAGATCTGACTGAAACAGAGGCTGCACCTGCATAGTGAACTGGAAATTGTTGCAGCCAGAGCCCTAAACAGCGGGGAGAGGGGGGGGGGGAGGGGGTGCTTATTGACGTGCCTAGGCAGATTATCAGGCGTGAATAAAATAAGCAAAAAAAAAAAAAAAAAAGAAATGATTACACACACACCACCAAAGACGGAATGAAAACGGAAAAAGGCAAACAGCAGATTAAAGCAGTGACTCGGTGGATAGATTAAGGATCATTCAGTGTTTATTATTTCTTCAGATGATGAGCCGCAGACACAAACCGAAGATTGAACTGGCTGATGGGAACACCTTGATCTCTCCGTCACTGCTCAAATGGCTGAGCTGATCAACAATATAATTTTCGCAAGACTCAGCGATGAAAATTTGAAAAACAGAATTGACAGGTATAGCCTATATGGCCCTCAGAAGGCGAAGGTCTTGTGGTACCTAAAATCAACCCAGAAGTCTGAAAACTTACGCCAACACGTCAAGAAATCTGACCCGAGGTTTGCTCGAACCCTTCGTCGTCAAGCAGCTAGCACAGTAGTTCAAGGCACACAACTCGTTTTTGAAGTACAGTTCATGCAAGGAAATAGGGGAGAAAAAACTATAAATATAGTTGCCCTTGCGCTGTTGGGTCACATATGCAGAGATCTGTCCATCGAGAGTGGACTATTTGACAATAGCTTCTTAGTCATCTGTCAGCACTATGCAGTGTTGGTGTGCCCGTTACCAACATCTCTCTCTCTCTCTCTCTCTCTCTCTCTCTCTCTCTCTCTCTAAGGTCTTTTAAGGGGGGGGGGGGGGGGCAATCTGGCGTTTTAAACTAGAAAAAGGGATTGAGCTAGAGAAACACAGACGCAACCCTCTGTGAGTTGTAGGACGCCCTGGCACCATGTACGGTATTAAAACAAAGGGAAACAAACAATAGAACAACAACAGGTGGCCTTTTCAGGCAACAGGAGTCGCCCATTGGCCCCTCATGGAACACCACAAAAATATATACGACTGCGTCGACAGTGGCTAGATACAGAATCTTTTAAGGCAGCATGTAAAAAAAAAAAAAAAACAAGAACCAACCACTGAAATGGTAATGGAAACTGTTGATAGGCAGTCTTTTGTCATGAAGATATTAGAATGGGAGATGCAGGAACGTCAGAGTACACGGGGGGGAAAAAATCAGGAAAATTGGAAGGAACTTATAACAGACCCAGAAATTCTACAAATGGTTACAGGAAATACAGGAATGAGAAAGACTTGGGTAATCAGAACAATGAGCTGCCCTTTCATGTTTTCAAGAACCAGAACTCAGTAAAACAAGAACAGATAATCTAAAGAGAAATTAAAAAACCGTCTGAGAAAGGTATCATTTCAAAGTGGAAGCCAACTTCACGACAGTTTTTCTTTATATTTGGAAGACAAAAGAGAGACGGAGAGCACATCGTATGATTCTGAATTTAAAGAAAGCATGAAAGGACATGTACCATGTCATCATTTTCAAATTAATTATTTGCGTTTGATCTGATCGGTAAGGATTGCATTATGGTATCAATTGATTTGAAAGGCTTACATTATTCTAACACAGTTTCTGGATGAATAAAGAAATCTGCAGATTGTGATGGAAAGAATGGCTCTGGCAGTGTAACGGCGTAACAAATGGTCTGGCATCAACCACAAGAAAATTAACACCAAAAGGATAAAACCTGCTTTCGTGATCTCAGAAAAAAACGGACATATTTCTGCTCCATTCCTTGATGACCTACTCTTTAGCAGAGTCACAACTCTCTATATACTGACAGCTATTTTACTTCAGCCATACAGAAGAAGACGCTGTCCACTTCACTGTCTTAAGAGGGACACATCCGTTTTTTTTCGAAGTTGTGGGAGGAGGGGGGTGAGGGGTGGGGGAGGGGGGAATCTGATTCGCCACCTCTGGTCCCCTCCCTTTCATCTGTTCTACACTTACGCGCTACCAGAGTATGCAGACAAATCCTCCACTCTGGAAATTGGCTGCTCCGGATCAGCTTCCCGAAATGCACAAGAGGAAGGTGAGGGGGTGGGGGGAGGGGTGGGGGGTGGGGGTCGGAAGAAAATCTTTCCGTAGCACAGAGAAGAACGGGGATATCACGTCTGGCACGCTCTGACACACGGCAGGGCTAAAACAAACAAAAAAAAAGCCAGTCCCAATCTAAGTTCTAATAAACACTCCACTGAACACTCACCTTGACGAACCTGACCAGCCCGGGGGTGACAGTGGAGAGCACCTGACCCTCATGCAGGTCACACACACGACTACACGAGAGCCGAGAGTCACCAATCGGGAGGTGTGTCCCAGTGTTGACCCTTCTCATGGGTGAAAAGGGGTCACAGCCCGATCGGTAGGCCTCAGAAAAATGCAACAGAAAAAAAAAAAAACAAAACAAAAACAATATGCCAAAGAGGGTAGACAACCGATGTTTTACA
>JADBJO010019227.1:7500-11970 GCA_016801955.1 Conus betulinus | reverse complement strand
CAACTGAAGACGGATGGGTATATTAACGTGGCACTAATTACGTCAGACTTGGTGTATCTGACTTTTTTGCTATCATCGTTTCAGATACAGTATATGAATGGAATATAACTTATATGCCGCTTATGTAATCTGTTGGGTAAGATGAAATCACGTTTCCTTTTTTGCTGTCCGCTTGTCATTAGACCCAGGAAAAAAAAAATGACAACATTTTATAAAGCAAAAGTTTATTTCTAACCTTGTTTTCAGACTAACATTCTTATACATCAATAAATGAAAAATGTTCTCTTCAATCTTGCTATTTACATTATGAAGCACAACCAGTTTACTGACCATATATTCCTATCTTGTTGTATAGTGCATTTGTTATTTAGCTTTCCTCTGTTCAACTTCTTTCATAAAATATTGATCGCGAAATGTTTGTTACAGGTATCATCCCTTTCATTATGAACTGTGGCCTTAATCTGAATAAAATATTCGATTTAAATTCGTATTTGTATTCTATTCCCTCTCTCTCTCTCGTCCCCTCTCTCTCTCCTCTTCCGCTCTCCAGCCGCTCTTCTCTCTCACTCGTTCTCTCCTCTCTCTCTCCCTCTCCTCTCTCTCCATCGTCTCTCTCCCTCCTTTCCAGTTTCTCTTTTTTGTTTATCTTTCTTGTTTTGAAACTATTTGTTTCTTTTACGAACACCCCTTCTCTGTCTCTGATTCCTTCTCCTGTCTCTGTACTCCTTCTCCTCTCTCTCTCCAATTTTTTTCTTATTTCCCTTTCTTTCTTTCTTTTCTAGTGTTTTTTCAATTTCCTTTGTTTTCACTGGCAACTGTTTCCCATTGTGTTTCCCTTAGTCTTGTTGAAACTCTTCTTACTCCCTATGCAAAAAAACACAAACAGAACAGAAGAAAACCAAAAACAAAGAACAGGTTCTGTTCACTTCAGGCCATAAATTAGCATTTCCGTTCCATGCCTTGCCTTTAGATAACTTTCTACGATGTCGACTTTCAGGATCCCGGAAAGATTGGAAGGGTGTGAGACTGGTAGATGAGTAGGTGGTTGGTCTGTTTTTGATCTTTTATTTTGGGTTTGGGTTTCCAAGGCAATTGTTCAGGACACAGCTTTGGCCCATCATTGATGGTGGTACTGGAATATCCACTGGTTGGGGCGAAAAAGTCGACAGGTTTAAGTGGCCGGCGTTCGCAGTTTCAGGTCTCCATCAGCAGCAAACTTTGCACACTGGCGAGAAAATCACTACTATGGAATGTTGTGTTTTTGTGAATGGATGGTGAGGCGTTGTGTTGTTCAGGTATGATTTGCGAACTAGTAGGAAACCGAGATTTCGAGAATTCCAAACCTCAATTTTCTACAAGGGCAAACTGATTCACATTCATGAGAAGAATGGGGGATCTCCAAGCATGTTAACGACTGGTGTTGCGTATGGTGGTTTTGATGGATGAATGATTGGTCGCGACGCACAACATTGAGGAACTTTAGTCTTGTGGTATGAATAATGGGCTCTGTAAGATAGTAGTAGGTCGAGTGTTCGAGGTTTTCCATGAACAGAGGGATATTCCTATTTTGGTTCCCATGGTGACATCCACTGATTTGCAAGAAAGTGCGCTTATTATTAGTTTTTCTATTACTATAATCATCATTACCATCATCAGCAGCCAGCAGCAGCAGTAGCATCAGCACGTAGCAGCAGCAATGCAGCAGCAGCATTCATCTTTATGATAACTTTATTGCTCTTATATTCTCCACATTTTCTATGCATATGCATCATTTTGGTTTTCTATTTCATCTTACTATCTTCCCATCTTCTATATTTTCTATATTATCATCATCATTAGCGCAGCAGCAGGCATTAATATTATTATTTGTTGTATTTCGTTGTGTTGTTGATTGTTGTTGTTGTGTTGGTTTGTGACCATTTTGTATCATCTTCTCGTATTCGCTCTCTCCCGCCTTTCTCCTCTCTTCATCTTCTTCTTCTTCTTTCGGCGCATTCCATTCTCTTCTTCTTCTTCGTCTTCTTTAGGCTTCTTCTTCTTCGCATTCTTCTTCTCTCGCATCCTTCATCTTCTTCTTCACATTCTTGCTTCTTCGCCATTCTTCCTTCTTTCGCTTCTTCTTCTTTCCATTCTTATTTTCCTCCTTCTTCTTCTCTTTGCTTCCCTTCTTCTCTTCGCATCTCCGCGCATTCTTCTTTCTTTTCTCTTTCTTCTTCGCATTTCCCCCCCCCTTCTTCTCTCTTCCCCCTTCCTCTTTTTATTTTTTTTTCTGGTGGGGGTGTCTTTGGTGGTGGGGGGGGGTGTGGGGCGTGGGGGGGGGGGGCCTGGGTCCTCCTGGTTCCCCTTTCTTTGTCTTCTTCTTCTCTTCTTTCTTTCTTCTCCTTCTTTCCTTTGTCTTCGCATTTTCTTATCTTCCCTTCCTTCCTTTGTTTCTTCTTACACTCCTCCTTCTTTCTTCTTTTCCCTTCTTTGTTCCCTTCTTCTTCTTCTTCCTTGCTTTCTTCTTCCTTTCCTTCTTCTTTCTTGTTTCCTTTTCTTTATTTCTTTCTTCCTTCCTTCTTCTTCTTTCTTTCCCCTTCTCTTTCTTACTTTCTTACTCTTCTTTCTTTTCTTCTCTTCTCATTCTGTTAACTTCTTTCTATTTCCATTCTTTTTCTCCTTCTTTCTTTTTTTTCCTTTTCCTTTCTTCCTTCTTCCCTCTCTTCCTTGTCTTTTTCGCGGTGTTTGGTGGTTGGCTTATCCCTTTTCTTTTTCCTCTTCTTCTTTTTCCCTTTTCCTCTTCTCCTTTTCTTTCTTTCCCACTTCTTCTTTTCTTCTTCCTTCTCTTTTTCTTCTTATCTCTCCCCCCCTTCTCTCCCTTCTTCTCTCTTTTTCCTTTCTTTTTCTCTTTCCCCTTCTTTTTCTTTTTCCTTGTTCTTTTCTCTTCCCTTCCTTTCTTCTTCTTATCTGTCTCCCCTTTCTTCTTTCTTCTTTTCCCCTTGGGGGGGTGGGGGGGGGGTCGGGGGGGGGTTCGGGCTGGGGGGTTTCTTCTTCTTTTCTTCCTCCTTCCCCCTTGGTGGGTCTTGCATTTCGTCTCTTCCCCCGTGGGGGGGGGGGGGGTGGGGGTGTGTTGGGGGGGGGGCGGGGGGGGGGTTAGGGCGGGGGGTTCTTTCTTTTTTCTGTTTGGGGGTCGGGTTGGGGGGTCGGGGGGGGGGGGGGGGCGGGGGGTCATTCCTTCTCTTCGTTGCCCTTTTCTTCTCCCTCAATTTTTTGTTTTTTCTGGGCTTCCCCCTTCTTCTTCTCTTTCTTCTTCTTCTTCTTCTTCTTTTTCTTCTTCGGGTCTTCGCATTCTCTCTTCTTCCTGTGTGTCGGCATGTCTTCTCTTCGCTTCTCTTCCTATCTTTCTTCGCATTCTTTTGCATCTGCGCATTTTACTTCTTCTTCTCCTTGCTCGTTCTAATTTTGCTTCTCTTTTCTCCGTAGCATTTTTTTGTCGCTGTTCTTGCTATCATTGCTGTTCTCTGATTGTTGCCGTTGTTGCTATATCATGATTATATTATTATTACTATATTGTTGTTGTTGTTGTTGGTTGTTGTTTGTTGTTGTTGTTGTTGTCGTCGTCCGTCTGTCGTCGTCGTTTTGTTGTTTTAATAGTTATCACTTTCCTTCGTTCAACCTTTTCACCGTTCAAACGATTTCATCTTTTCTTGGTTCCATTACCACATTTTCAGTTTTTCATCCGAGACCAGTGTCTGCACAAAGAGAAACAGGTCTAGGTACCTGTTTATCAGTCGTCTGTTTTCAACGTATTGAATGTTATTTGTTTTTCAACATGCGTTTGGTTTTCTGTCCTGCTTAAAAGAACGAGTAGTTCTACGTGTCGTGACGTTTTTTTTTTTTTTTTTTTTTTTTTTTTTTTTTTTTTTTTTTTGTTTTTTTGTTTCCATTTATTTTGCAGCCCGTCTTTGCACTTTTGTTCCCGACTATGTTTGATCATTCCCACTCAGTCTTAGGTGATCAAATTGGCTTTCTGTTTACACTGCGTCCCGTTACAGCGGCAGCTGGCCCAGGCTATCTACGCTTTGAGTAGATCTACCAGTCAACAAAGGACAATTGTACTAAACAGAAATCACCAAAATGTTTTTTGTTTTTTTTTTATTTTTTTACAATATGAGAACTCCCACTTGTTATTTTGTAATGTAGTACGCTATATATAACGCACGATTCCACGAAGACCAAACCCATCAACCGCACTGTTTACATCCAAGAACGGTGGTGTGTGGACCCTTTGCTGAAGGAATAAAAATACCGTGGCAGTCTCTCTCTCTCTCTCATCTCCTCCCGGTCGTCTTCTCCTCTCTCTCTCTATCTATCTATCTATATCTCTCTCTCTCTCTCTGTCCCCCTCTCTGTCCCCTGCTCTGTCGTCTGTTTCCCCCCCCCCCCCCCCCCCCCCTTCCCCCTGTCCCTCTGTTCCGCCCCCTCGGGGGT
>JADBJO010019227.1:0-2500 GCA_016801955.1 Conus betulinus | reverse complement strand
TTATTTATATGACAATCACACCAATCCAAAACAAAGATGTGCCCTTCACGAACGAACGAACACTTTTGCTAATCACATTTTACTCAGATTCTCTACCCTCTTATCTAACCCTGAATCCCGAGTTTGTGTAGATCGTAAAACGGACAATTCCAGAAATATGGTACAGCACAGCCAGTCAGCAAGCCTGGAATATTCTAGAATATTCTTGAATCATAACGCAGTACAGCCAACTGAAAAGGCATGGGACTTTCTAGAAGAATCCAGAACACTGACATATTGTATTCATTCAAAAGCTTGGAATTTTCAAGAAACAGTGCCTGAAAGCTTCTTGTACTTGTGGCGCTATTTTGAGACTTTAAACGGACACCCGGAATCACTATGTAAACCCGTGCACACGTTTGTTTGTTTGTTTATTTTATTTGTTTATTTATTTATTTTTTGTAAACTAGCGTCACATGAAAGTGACGAACAATCAAAAGCAAAACTCAGCTCCAGGGGTCTGAATGAACAAAAGATGATAAACAAGGCAAACCTGTTTTTAACAACTGCAAGTGTGATGGACAATTTCATTGACAATTTATCAGCATTATTAATGATTGCTACCCTGACAAAACTTTGAAGAACGATGATGATCATGATTATCATTTTTATGATAATCATCACCATTGTCATTACTACTACTACTACTGCTGCTGCTGCTGCTGCTGCTTATTATCATTATATTACTAGTACTATGGAGAGTACTTACATAACGCCTATTCTCGGTTAGAGACCAAGGTCTAGGGCTTTCAGGGTCACGGTCACAAGTTGCCCACTGAAAGCTCAGCAGACTGAAAGTCGTTGTCTGTATCAGTCAGTCAATAGCAGTCACTCAGATTTCTCCCTTCATTCTTCTGATTTTTTTCATGCTATTTATAACGTTGTCATCATATTCAACGGCCAAACTGACCTTCTCTACGAAAGTGGGGGATTGGATTGTATGTGTTGTAAGATGTTATTCATGCATCAACACGCGGACCTCGGGTTGTAGTTTCATTTGAAGGACTCTTGGGGAAATTGAGTCAAAACCAATGTTGTCTCGGAGAAATAATGCCCCTATGCCAAAACGGTCCGGTGGAGCTTCGAACCCACAACCCCAGGATTACCAGGATTGTGAGTCTGGCGTTCTGTCAAACGGAGCTATTCTGGCGTGCATTAATATCAATAAGGCCCTTTCAATCATCCTGTGTGTAGATGTGGTCACTACCTGGTAACTGCTGTAGATTAAGATTTTTTCTCAATACTACTTGCATTTCTGTGAAATTCTGATCACTTATACTTATGGTGTATACAGATAAGCAATACATGTAAAATAATATTTGTTACTCGCCTGTGGCCTTAGTCAGACGAAATGACGTGTGAATTCTAGTTCTTCGTCCTGTGGCCGATAAATAGTCCGTTAACGCTGACAGTGAATTCAAACAGTGCCTGGGCAGACCTTCATTCTATTCCTTCATTCTATACAGTTCCTATTCTTTTCTTGTATGGAGAGTCAAAGAGTATTAAATGCATCACATACGAAGCAGTCAAAGATGACAAGCACACGCCTGTGAATGTATTACACACCTTTTCCCTTTGTTGAGTGTTTAAATTCAAAAGCAGCTTAAGCTACACGCGTCGGCCCCCCCCCCCCCCCCCTTCCCCAACGCTTCCCTAAATTTAGAATACCGAAAACCATACGAGTAGCAATTGTATTGACTATTATTTGCACAAAAAACACTCTTGTACCTGTGGTAGGGTTGTATTCCATCTTTCATTGTTCATATGATCTCACCTATCGAAAACACACAATTTGTACAGGTATCCACTGACTATGGAGGACAATACGGAATAGTAAGTGTATAAAATGTGCGCAATCCAGGCTCATAAAACAATTACAGAGCAAGTAAGAAAAGAAACTCCAGAGCTTGACAGGTGTTTTCATAAGGATGGAAGAAAAAGATCTGACTGAAACAGAGGCTGCACCTGCATAGTGAACTGGAAAATTGTTGCAGCCAGAGCCCTAAACAGCGGGGAGGGGGGGGGGGGGTGTGCTTATTGACGTGCCTAGGCAGATTATCAGGCGTGAATAAAATAAGCCAAAAAAAAAAAAAAAAGAAATGATTACACCACACACCAAAGACGGAATGAAAACGGAAAAGGCAAACAGCAGATTAAAGCAGTGACTCTGTGGATAGATAAAGAATCATTCAGTGTTTATTATTTTCTTCAGATGATGAGCCGCAGACACAAACCGAAGATTTGAACTGGCTGATGGGAACACCCTGATCTCTCCGTCACTGCTCAAATGGCTGAGCTGATCAACAATATAATTTTCGCAAGACTCAGCGATGAAAATTTGAAAAACAGATTGAAGGTATAGCCTACAAGGCCCTCAGAAGGCGAAGGTCTTTGTGGTACCTAAAATCAACCCAGAAGTCTGAAAACTTATGCCAAACACGTCATGAAATCTGACCCGAGG
>JADBJO010019226.1:7500-33680 GCA_016801955.1 Conus betulinus | reverse complement strand
ATAACATGCTGGAGTTAAAGGAACGAGAGAGCAGACACACTGGCTGGCAAAGCAGGCAACGATAAGAACTGGATTACTGCTTAGGACGATCTGATGTGATAAGAAAATCTGAAGAATCACTTCACAAACAACAAGAGCAAAGCCACTATACCATAGACCATCTTTCAGATCTTGAACATCAAGAGAGGAAGTGGGCCGCACATCCCAGACTTAAGGGATGAGAGCAAGAAACATCACCAACCAAACAAACATTGGAAATAATTTCAAGGGCCAACATTGGCGAAAGACTCCTAGAGATTGGGGCAAACTCATACTGGGCCTTCCAATAACAGAACAGAGGAAGAGATGAAACACATGTCAACTGAGACAATACTTTGAATCTCTATCAGGGTCCACACACACACACACACAACACCACACACACACACAACACACACCACCCACACACATTCACCACACACACACACACACACACACACACACACACACACACACACACACACAACACACACACACACACACACACACACCACACATAACTACACGTTGCACACACACCCACAACCACACACAACACACACACACACACACCACAACACACACAAACAAACAAACAACAAACAACAACAAACGGCACACATGCCTGTGTGTGTGTGCGTGCCACGCCGCGCGCGCGTCGCCACACACAGCCACACACACACACACACACACACACAAACACACACACACACCACACACACCATGCCAGCGCCACCACACAACTCATGGGCCCATGCCCACAGATCATACACAATATGTACATCCCACTACAAAAAAGACAAAAAACAACAAACAAACAAACAACAAACAACAAAATGGCCAGGTGGGGTAATTCACAGGTCGTCCAGGGGCGCGCTGGGGTTTAATGCGTAGTCATACAGACATCCGCTGAGTCAGTCCGTAGGCCACGAGACCCGTCTTCTTTAAATTGTCCCTCATCTTGTTGTTAATTATCATTTATCCATCAGCTTCAAATCTTGCGCAGCGGCGTAGTCTCAAAACCTTAGCGGATGTGGTGCAGCGTAATTATATGGGACTAGTCCGCACGCCACGTGATCAGTGACCATTCTTGATGACACTGAAACTGAAACTCTCTGTGTACAGGTCTTCATAAAATGTTTTCACTTCCATCATGATTTTCATCAGATTTGTGTAACTATCCTGTCATCTGTTTTCTAATTTGGACATATGTTTACTAACGAAGTGTCTCTTTTCTAAGTTACAGAACCTTTTCCCACATATCTAGTTACCTTTTCACCCCTCGGCCACCCATCTTGCTTTTGATTTTATTCAAATTCCTGCATTTTGTCATCTCTTGACGTGGCTATTTCTCTGTTTAAAAACACAGTTAATGTCTGCATGTGTCGTCCTTGGTTTTTATCTTATTGTTCTTCTATTTCTGCTACTTGATGTTCTAAACTGCACACTGCCTTTTCGACTCTTTGTTTCTTTTTCATTGTTGCATATGCAGTCCGTTTTTGCTCTGACTTTCATTAACAAAAATCCAAGAAAAAACGTTGACAGGCACCGTTTAGTTGTACATCAGCTTTCGACAGATCCTTCAGGCGCGTGCTTTGTCCATAATTGAGATGCAGCATATTCTTCTGTAAACGTTATTAATTACCTCATTAATTTATCTAAAAAACTTACGATCTCGGAGCAGAGAATCATTAAATTTTCAATATGTTTTATGAATGGTTTGTTTATCAAATTCTAACCTTAAACTAATCATTGAAAGATCTGATTGATATCCATAGTGGATGTCAGGATCTTCCACATAAAAAAAAAATCAGGTAATCAGGAATTAAGAAAAAGGTCTTATTCTACTTTGTTTAAGAGGGCTTATCTTCGCCATGTGCATCTCCTGCTATCAGGGTTACATTCTCTCCATATATCTGATAACTGCAGTTCGTTTCGATCATGTTCAAAACCACATCCTGAGCTTTGCATCAGTGTTATGTTATATAAATATTCATAATCAATGGATGGATCTAATAACAAGGTTCAGTCTCCAACTGCTGTTATGGGTTTTAAAATTTTCTATAGTATTTTTCAGGTTTTAAATAGAAGTCTGGTTGACTCTATTAGGGCCATATAAATTAACAAGAAGCAGATCATGTTCCATATATTTGAACAGAATAATTATAAAGTTAATATCCTGGTCTCTGTGTATTTTTTTTTAATCTTCAATTCAAACCGTTATTGAAACATGACGGATACACTCTAAAACTAGAAGTATTAGAGAAAAAAAATTATATCTTCATTCTGATGCAAACGATGTGTTAAGATTTTTTATCAAAGTGTGTGTCTTGTGGACAATAACATTGAGTGTGATTTGTGTTCCAGGATACTGGAATACGCCACGATTTTTTCCTAATTATTACCTAACCCTTGGCGATTTAGAGACGACGCAATAAAAATGCTGTCCATGACTTGAACTTGACATTTCGACAATAATCGACAAATATTACTTACAGAGAGCGATGGCTTTGGTATATGATTTCTGACAGTGACAGCATCCCTGAACCTCCCTTTTGAAAGCCTCACAAACAAAAGATCATGAAAGCCCATAGAGAAGAAGATCAGCAGCACGACAAGTGCATTTCAACTGAATCCAGTGAATGAACAAGGACGCTTACCTCCCGCGTAGTACAGAGGGCTACTGGTGATGTAAGCTGGATGGAGAGGAAGTATCCCCTGTCACAAGAAATGACCGGATAGGGATCCACCATAGACACCAAATATCAAGCAGATTCTTCTCCTGAAGATCAGTCTGCAGACGCCAACATCAGTGGGGACAAACCTCCCTCTGCAGATGATGACGCGCCCAGGAAAAGACAGTCTGCAGGAGCAGATCCAGGCCTTTCAAAAAAAGGCCCTTCATCAAGACTGAGGAGCGCTTCAGTGCATAGTGTCTGAGGAAAGAGACAGTTAACTCTGCACAGACTCTGTTCCCGCGAGCGCACCACAGAACAATGCAAAAGAAACACTTTCTCCGATCCACTAAATCAAAATATAGGATTTCGGCCCGACCCATGCATTGAATGGTAAATTCGGAGTCTTTCTGTCTGCACAGACCATTCGTTTCTTGACTCGTAACATTGAAGGTCTACGTAGCTTATACGAACTTAATACACGTGCATATATTGAGAGTTTTTATGTTTGCTTGCCGGTTGAAACTTTTTTCCATATCACGTTCGTCTTTATAATGTCGTAGTCTGCAGTTTTTATGGCTCCTGGAATTAAGGTCAAAGACGGTCCAACAGTTCGTCTATCTGGGGGTGCTGTGTTACTTGTTAAAAAGACATTGAGCAAGTACTCTGATAGAATTGATTTAGAATTTGATAACATTATTGCACTAAAGATCTCTGGTGATTTCACAGGCACAGGACACTCCCTCTGGTTTGCTAGGTTCTTACGTACCGCCAATTCGCTCTGCTTATTATAAAAAAAACATACAGAGATACAAAACGATATATCTTATTGAGGAATGTATTATTGCTATTATTTGAAGTAATAGGTGATGTTCCGTTTATAGCGTTATGGGTGATATGAATGCATCGTACCGGAAGTGAAATTTCCCAAGGAATTGATGTTGAAGATTTTGTGTCCTAGGTGTTTTCTCTAATAAATGTGAAATAGCTAAAGGACAACAAACGAACATCTAAAGATTAAATCTATAATGAAAATGGTAGACGTATGGAACACTTGTGATCAGTTTGCTCCGCCCCACTTCACTATTTTAAATTGAACAAGTGTCGATTAGATAGAGCTAGCGGAAATTTCACTTACATTTCAAATACTGGCAACAGTGTCATTGACTATCTCAATGTTTTCACAAAACGTTTGAAATCATTGCTACAGTCATTGAATGTTGCTCAAAGAATTGAATCAAAACACATGCCAGTAGAATTGTATGCTGATACATTAAGAAAAATAGCTTTGTGTTCGGAGACTCGAGCATCTGATTCAAAAATAGAATGAATTTATCGCCGAGGTTTGGAAACAGATGTAAAGATTTGTTTTCCGGAATCCACTGATTGATTGGTCATGATACGAAATACGTCTCTTAAAAAAAGTTTAATGAATGTATTTTTTAAATGCTAGACAATGCATAAAAACAAAACAAACAAACAAACAAACACAACAACAACAACAACAGGTGATTGTTGGAAAAGACAATGTCAGATTTGGGTTTGAACTAGAATGTAAAGAAAGTAGAAAAGTTACTCGGCAATATCTGAAACATCTAATAGAACAAATTATGTTCGGGACAGACAGGCATATGCTTAGAAACGCAGAACTAAGATAATATACAAAATACAATAACGGAAGAATGTGGAATGAGGACGAGGAGGAGGAAGGATGGTGGTGTAATCATTTCTCTGGAGTCTTTAATTCACACGGTATTGAAAAAATGAAGTTGCAGGTGATGACAACGACAGTGAAGGTAAAAACTAGACACTCACTCTATTGAAGGATATCAACTTCGATTTGCTGAAAAATGATATTACTGAATTGGAAATACACTTAGCACTGCGCAGTTAAAAAAAAATGGTGTGTAGCGTTTAGCGGCAGGACCCAATGGGAATCATAATAAACGAATTTCTCAAGAATTCAGTAGTAACGGTAACTATTGTTGCGTACTTGGTGGCTTTTTTGTTTTTGTTTGCTGGTTTGTTTGTTTGTTTTTCTGGTTTTTGTGTTTGTGTTGTTTGTTTGTTTGTTCATAAATTATTTACATCAGATCAATTTCCTGATGATTGGTCAGAAGCCGTATACAACATCTCCATACAGAAAGAAAGGCGACCCAAAACACCCCAGATGATTACAGAAGGCATCTCTTTATTAAATGTGTGCAGCAAACTGTATAGATTCATTTGAAGCAAAAGACTAACCCAGTATATTGAAGGTATTTCAAATGACAGTCAGGGCGTGGGTTTGCGAAAAATAACATAGCACTATCGATCATTTATTCATCTTTTGGGGCCAAGTCAAAAAACAATTGTTGTATCATAAAAAAAAAGTGTGTAGCTTTTATTGACTTCAGAAAAACATTCAACTCGATGAGTAGCCTTAAGCTGTGGACCCTATCCCAGAAGAACAAGCATGGTATAAATGTCAAAATGGACAGAGCCATACAAAGCATGTGCAAAAGTAGTGAAAGCTAGTGTTCGTTGCGGGTCGTGAGTTGACAGATCATTTCTATGCCCCAGGTGTCTGAAACAAGGAGAAAATTTGTAGTCCCATTGTGTTCTCTCTTTTATTAACGAACTTGCAGAGGAAATCACAAAATATAGCAGGCATGGCATACAGCTAATACCAGACCTTGTTGAAATCTGTATTCTTACGTTTGCAGATGCTGTCATATTGGCTTCTGATTCTGTCTGTGGTTTACAAAAGCCAGTTAAACCATATTACACGAGGTTGCTCTAAAACTGGGACCTGGAAGTTAACCATGACAAATCAAGTATAATTACATTTAGAAATGGAGGGGGGGAGGGCACATGTTGCTGCGCGAGAGCGCGGTGGCATTATGGTGATAATCCGAATGGAATGGTAATCATTTAAGTAAGCCTACCGTGGTGTCTGTCTTTCTTCCCGCTTGCGTTCCTGCATGCTTTGAATTGATATTGCTGATCGCACGAAAAAAAAAAGGACACCGTGAGTTATATGTATTTCCGATTAGTCTCGCCACTAGGAAAAAAACTCCCTTCAACATTCTTGAAGCTTGTCGATGCGAAAAATCCTGCGGGGCATTGGTAATGATGTAAAGACCACTTCAGAGACACACACTTTGTTTGTTTGCATTAAAATTTTTTTTTAACGTCCCCCATTGAAACACATAATCTGATGGTCTGCAGTGAAACCAGGTCTCCATTACAAAATTAAATGTTAACGTATCCGTAAAGTGTATCAAATACTGGTTACACCTGTAATAAAAAAAATGTCTCCCCACTCGTTGTCATTTAAAACGTACAAATGCTTTTATATCTCAATGAACAAAATAGAAAAAAAAAAAAAAAAAAAAAATGGGCGTCATTTTTTTTTAATACTACATGAGTATGACTTTGAAGAAGTTTGGGGAAAATTAAGGAGGTGGTGGAGAGAAGGGAAAAAACGCCGATTTTAAGGAGAGAGACCTTGTTAGGTGGGTCATATAATGAGAAAATGGTCAAGAAGCATCATTCAAGTGAACGATGTCCTTTCTATAGCACATTTAACCTTCTATCTCTAGCGCCATATCTGAACCAGATGAAAACCCCACATTTCAGGATTAGAACACTTTTCATTCGCTTTAGGTTAGGTTTTCGCCTTTGAAGATTCATAGATAACGTTTCGGAGAAAATACTTGTGAAAAGAAGATTTGACTGTCTTTTTTGTCGATGCACTGATAGGGAAAAGCACCCTGGAACACAAAACTAGCCACATATGGGGACATTGTGTATGCCACAGTGTAGATACCTATGGAGCCAAAAACTACCCAAAGAGAAAACACCTCCAAAGAAATCCAGACGCCAAGAAGAGATAGACAAGATCAGGATCCAAAAGAAAAAACCTCAAGAAGCAGATGAAGGACCGCACTGCCAGCTGAAAAAAAACAAGGCTCGGCCCCAAAACCTTGAAAAAAACCTGGAAAGCAAAACATAGCGCCCTCAGCAAAGTGGAATCTGCGAGGAAGAGGAAGAGCGAAACGAAGAAGACCCAAGAGCGCTCTTCAGAGACCCCTTCCAGTTTGTCTATTATTTCCCATAACACTGTTTGAGCAGCCGAAATCTGGGATCCTAAGTGTGGGACAAAGGAGTTCTTGACCAGCATCTGATGAAAACATACTCTGACTCACAGAGCAAAGCACACCACTCGACATTCAAGTTCTGATGTGGCCAACAACCTTGAGGAACAGTCCAATGACAAGCCACCAACGTTGGCAGAAATCAAGAAAATCAAGTGGTGGACGACAATGCCAGAGCCAAATCATCACCAGGGCCAAACGGAATAGCTTACCATCTGTACAAGAAATGTCCAAATCCCAAGGTGCTGGAGTGGCTCCACAGGCTGCTGCGATCAGCTTGGAGAAACCAGATCAACGGCCAGTGGATGACGGCAGATGGTGTGTACATCCCCAAAGGGCAAAACTCAAAGTGACATCAGCCAGTTCAGGCCAATGTCACTACTGAACGTCGAAGGGAAAATCTTCTTCTCTGTCATGGCAGCAAGACTGACCAAGTACCTCATGGAAAACAAGTACTTGGATGTGTCAGTCCAGAAAGGTGGGCATTCCAGGCGGGTTGGCTGTGTAGAACACGCCACAATTGATCTGGGACGCTATCCAAAGAGCAAAAAACAGAAAAGAGAGACGGACTGGACATAGTGTGGCTTGATTGGCAAACGCATATGGATCTGTACCCCATGAGTTGATACAGTTGGCCCATGTGCCAAAAGAACATCCGCGACATGCTCAAGAAGTACTTCAATGGCTTCTCAATGCGTTTCTATACCATGGAGGACACAACAGATTGGACCAAACTTGGAAAGTGGGCATCGCAAGGGCTGTGCAATTTCCCAATACTGTTCGTGTTGACAATGGAAGTCATCTTGAAAGCAGCAACAAAGCAATGCAAGACAAACAGATCTTGGCGATGGATACACGAGATGCCACCTCTCAAGGCCTTCATGGATGACACTACAGTGATTTCATCCAGAGAAGACGAGACCGAGACACGACATGCGCTGGAGAGGGCTGGGACGACATCGATGCCTCATCCAGAATGAAGTTCAAGCCTAAGAAATCACGGAGTTTCTCACAGAGGACAGGAAAAAAAAGTGGCCGGGGGCCGAATCTGTGGTCTTCAGTGTTGCCAACAAGGCCATTCCAACAGTCGCAGAAGAGCCAGTCACGAGCCTTCTAAGATGGTATGATGATACCCCAAAAGACACACAAAGAGCAAAAGAAACCAAACAGATGTCGAAAGAAGGCTTGGAGACCATTGACCAGTGTGGGCTCCCTGGCAAATACAAGGTCTCTGGTGTCTGCAATTCATGCTGCTACCAAAGCTCCTATGGCTCTGATGATATACGACATCTGCACCAGCATAGTGGAGGCAATGGAAGCCAAAAATCAACAAATTCACAAGGAAATGGCTTGGTGTCCCACCCTGTCTGACTGACATAGCGCTGTACTGTCGCCAAGCAAAGCTGAAACTGCCACAGAAATCCATCCTGGAGGAATACAAAGCAGGGAAGATCAGACTTCAAAGCATGCTGGAGGACTCAGGAGACAAGGTGGTAGAAGCAGTCAAGCCCTAGCTGAAGACAGGCAAAACATGGAAACTTCAAGAGGCAATGGATTCTGCAAAAGAACGTCTCAAGATCAGAGAGATAACAGGACACACACAGACCGACAGACAAGGACTGGGGTGACAAAAACTGAATGGTGGTCAAAGGCCAAAGGAAAAAGCCAAAAGAGACATGATGGTTCAAAAGAGGGACATCCGGAGTCATGAACCGGATGTGGCCTAACCCCCCTAGAGTTTTTCGAAAGAGGCAGTCAACGGACTACCAATCAACAGCTATTATATCGTCATCAGTCTCTTTACTTGCTTCTTAATCATGCTTTAGTAAAGAAATGTCACCTTAGCAAATAAAACCCACCCCCTCCCTCCAATCCCCACCCCCCATTCATAGTGTAGATGTCCAAGCGGCGAAGAATATAATCATACTTAATGAAGTACACCTAAGTAATTTGTTTCTCAATCCATGGATCTATATCTCAAAACCGTTTTACATAACAGACGGGCTCTTCTGAATGATCTACAGAGACAACTAGACGCCGTAGTAAACCTGGACATCACTCTTTGGTACCAGTTGCAGAGGCGCACTCCCACACCGGCAACAAAAAGTATAACTAAGCATACACGTTCGCGCGCGCGCGCGCGCGCACACAGCACACCCCACCACACACACACACACACACACACCACACACGCGCCGCCCGCCCGCACGCACGCACGCACGCATGCACACACACCCCTTCTGAAGGGGGATTACTTTCAATACCTTACATGGTGATTACAACAACAGCAAAAAATAATGCATAAAAATGATACAAAAAAACACATAAACGCGTCGTACAAGTGCACGAAGAACAATTTACTGATTCAGATACTAACTTTGACTTGGATGGCAAATTCATATAACATCGACATATCGATACATTTATTAGCTGAGCAACACAACAGATCGCCTCTTAAAGGCTCTATACAAATATATGCACAAAATCCTCACAATACTTTGATTTGTGTTCGTCATTAGTAGACTCATACGGAATTGACATGGGTTTACACAATATTTAGATGGAATAAATTCCTGCCGTAGATCACTGAGAGCAGGGCAGAGGAACAAAAAGTGTAGTTCGTCATCGTTTACCTTTTGACATAGTGGGCATATACAACTGTCATCCTGAACTCCATTATACCTTTTCGATGGACTGCTAAATCTGAAACCCCAAATCTGAACTTTGTCATATAATTCTTAATATGTCTGTCAATATCGAGTGAAAGATACATTTCACAATTATTAAACGACTTAAATGTTCTGTACCATGAAAACCTAACACTTTACTGAATATGTTCATGCCAGTTTTGCCATCAAATGAGTCTTTGACGAAATACTTGCAAAAAATATTTCACATTTTTCACACCTTGGTTCAGCCATACAAATCCAAAACCATTTAGAAATAGTATCCTACGAACACCTGACGCCCACGTGGATTACCACGTGAATCTAACCAGAATAACATTTTGTAAGCCTTCAATGGTAACCTATTATCATTCATCCGTGATATCTTAGCCAATATCTGATACACTGCACACGTGCATTTATATAAATAGGATGACGGCCAGTATCTCCATAAACTAAATCATTAGGTGTTTTTACGTGGACACCTAAAAACTTTTTTAGAGCATAGAAATGAACCTTTTCAATATGGACAGCAGCAGCATCCAATCCCACACATTCAGCACCATAGAGAACAATGGGCTGCACCTGAGTATCAAATATCTTTAACAATACTTTAAATGAATTATTCTTAAGTACGTACAATCTTTGCAGAACGCATAGAAGAGCGTTTCTTGCCCTGTTTGCAAGATCTGTACAAGCAGCCACAAAAACTAAGCCGGGTTGAAAAATAAATACCAAGATATTTATAACAATTAACAACAACCATTTGGTCCCCGTTAAAAGACCATCTCTCTCTTGCTGCAAGGAACCCCCCTTTTCTAAATACAACGATTTTGCTCTTTTTCATATTTACCTTAAGTTGAAGTCTTGATGCTATATTACACAAATTGTTCAACTGGGTCTGAAGGCCCAATGGGGTTTCTGACAACAAAGCTATATCATCTGCCAAAAGCAAAATAAATAATTCAGCCACATCTGGAGACAGGGTTGCTACATGCCTTCCTTTCTCTATTATTTCTTGTGCCAATTCGTTAATAAATAAGGAAACAAAACAGGGTTACACGCATCTCCTTGCTTTACACCTTTTGCACAAACTATGTAATTTGTAAAATTTCCACCACACCTGACATTTGCTTTCACACAATCATACATGCTCTTCATACAACGATGCATCTTACCCTTTATCCCATTCTTTTGAAGTATTGGCCAAAGCAATTTTCTAGACACTGAGTCGAATGCCTTTTCGAAGTCAATAAAGGCTACGTACAATTTGCGATTCCATGAAAACTGTTTCTGTATAATTGCCAAAAGTGTAAACATTTGATCAATAGTTGAATAACCTTTCTTAAAACCCGCTTGCCACTCACCTGTACTGTTATTATGTTCAACCCATTCTTGCAATCTACAGTTAATTATAGAGCTATGTAACTTACTACTTATATCACAAAGTGATATGCCTCTATAATTGTTTGGATCATTGACTTCACCTTTCTTGAATAAAGACAGTATAACTGATTCTGTCCAATTATCAGGAAATACCCCTTTGTCAAAAAAGTGCATTTAAAAATCTGGACGAAGAAATCAATTACGGCGTTTCCAGCATTTTTATATAATTCTCCAACTATACCATAAGGGCCTGCAGCTTTTCTGTTCTTGAGTTTTTAATTGCAGAGATTACTTCTATTCTAGAGATCGGGCAATCGAGGAAACTTGCATCGCTACTGATATCGAGAAAAGTACCTTCTTCATCTATTTTTTTCTACGTCTTCTTCAATATCTTCTTCGAAAGTTCTTTAAAATGCTGATACCAATCGTTTACAGAAATATTGTTACAAGTATTACTATGTCTAACTGATATTTTGCGCAAATGCTTCCAGAACTCTTGCTGATTTTTGACTGAGTTAACTGAACTGCATAATAAAGTAAAATTATACTCATTCTCTTTCCTCTTTAAAAGATTCTTATACTCTCTTCGAGCTTTACAATAAACGTTTCTGTCTTTATCGTCTAACGTCCTTCTAGATATTCTAAGGAGTTGCTTCACGCCTTTTTGGTTCTATGACATTCATGATCAAACCAGTCATCCTTCTGAATATTATTTAATCTTATTGTTTCCTCATGCATTCTGCCTGTTCTTTTATGCAAGCGTTAAATCTATTTAAAGCGGTGTTAACATCATTATCGATCAAGTTGACAGCTTCCTCCAGCATTAATAATGCATGCTGACTATTTATTAGATTATGAAAAAATATTAGCATATTCATCTTGCCATTTATACACATCAAGAAGCTGTGTGGTGCACTTTAACGCCTTTTTCATTTTCTTACTTCAGGGAGTAAGTTAATATTGAACACTAGAGGTAGATGGTCAGACTCAATACGCTCATTCACACAGAGATTTGTATTTGTTTCTGTCTGTCTTTGTGTTTGTCTTTTGATCTCCCTTGCATCCTTGGGTGGATCCTCAAGCGTAGGCTCAAAGATTGCCCCCTACATTTTTATACTATTTGCATAATATCTGTAGTTTTCAGCAACTTTTTTCCTCCCCCACACTTTCGTTTGGTTTCCTTTATACTCTTCACTGGCTGCTTCGGGGTGCTATTGGATTCTTTTTTGCACCCTTGGTGGTGAGAACACCACGGTATTATGGACTGTGGTGTGTCTCTATTTGACGCCAGGAGCGCAGATACAGCCAGCCGTGTCTCCCTGATGAGTTCCGACCCAGCGGACGAAAGGCCTCGGAGCAGGCAATACGGGAGCAAAAACTACCCCACTTGTTTACTAATAATACGTTCAGTAATATCATAATACGTGTTGGAGATAGAAGGTGCCTATAACGAACCCGAACTGAGGCATGGATCCACATTCTAGTACTATCCTGCATAAGCACAGCGTTTATCGCTTTATAGTACAGTTGTTGGATAGTACTGGTCAGCGTTCCTGGACATACAAATTCTTTATTGTAGCCCATATCGCCTCTTACAGGATTCTGTTGAATGCCTTCATGATGTCTGCTAGGATGCATAGCATCGTCACTATCTTGAGGGCATTTTGTATCTTGGAAAATGTTGCACATGTTGACATTTCGTTTGGTGGCTTATCCGCCTTTACATAATTCAGCCTGTTCTGCAGTCATATCGGTGTCTGCTGGGGTCGTGACCTCAGAGTGGTTTGGAAGATGGCTTGCGGGCACGGTTGATCAAAGTGACAGTGCAATAGTTCTGGCAGCGCTGGAAACTTTCTTTTTTTACATTGGCAGTTACGACCATGACGTGGGCCACTTGCGAGTGTGCCGCATTGGTCGCGAATAGCAAGCAGATAGAGCATGTTACTGCCTCGCCACTGTCTTCCGAGAGTTTTGCATGGATGTTGTCGATGGCTGCAAATTTCACATTATTCAGAACTATAATGCTGCTAAGAATTCTTCCGGGAGTATTGGAAAGTCATCCTGATTTGATGCACCGGTTTCTGCTAGCCTACTTGAATCTGTTCTGGTCTGTTTCATGTAGAGTTCAGAGCAGTATATTTTTTTTTTATAATTCCTCTACCTGTGTGAGACAAATGCTGTCTTTGTTCTGTGTGGTGCTGACTTTATTACACCTTTTACGATCTTGACATATTTCATACTGTCGTTGTTGTCTAGATGTTACTCCACATCGGTATGCTATTGTTCCACCCAAATTTCAGTTCGGTTCTTCATGAATTTTTTCTTGACGGACTGACACTCTGTTGTATAATAATATTGTATTTCTCCCCATCACGGTTTTAAGCAGTTTTTGATGTCACACATATCTCCATGAGATTGTTTCTCATCCATTGCTTCACTTTCCGTTGGCGTTTTCCGAGGGGATCTCTAATAATATTTTAGTCGTCGCCTTATTGGATTTATCTGTGAGGATTTTGAGTTCTTTTTTTTTTTTTATTTTTCAAGCCGTAGCAGTGAGCGAATTTTCCGCCATGGCCCGTTCAGTTGTTGAACGATGTCATTTTGTCACAAATATATGTGGATTGAAACTTACATGCAGTGACAATGTGTATCATTTCGATTTCATGCACACACACACACACACACACACACACACGCGCGCGCGCGCGCACGCACGCACGCACGCACACACAGATGCGCGCGATTTTTTCACGCATGCGTGCGTTTTTACTTGTGTCCAGCACGATCATGACCATCTGCCTGCGAGCGAAACCCTTCAACATCCAGGTAGCACACATATACACTCTCACATCACACAGTATTAATGACCAGTCTGGAGAATGTCAACTCAGCTCCTAACAGATTAACAAGGTAGACGAGAGAGAGAGAGAGAGAGAGAGAGAGGGAGAGAGAGAGAGAGAGAGAGAGGAGAGAGAGGGAGAGAGGGGGGGGGGGGGGGTGGGGGGGGGGGTGCGGATGGGATGCCATGGTCGGTGTGGATGCCTGCTGTGGTGATGCCGCTAGACTTTGTCAGAGATCATCAGTTGGTTCTTTCCAAGACTATGTGAGCATGGAGCATTCCGACTGGGAAATGTGGTCTGGGCTGCATAAAAATCCAGGCCATACAGTGCTAACAAGGAACCAAAAATCCAAACACAGTGACAACACACATCGACTTTTCTGTTGGGAATTATACAGCAAAGATAATCATGAACACACGGGGCCAAGCGAAAGCTCCAGACCATGTTTGCTATTATCTGTGACATCATAAATCGGCTGGTGTAATGGCCATCTTGTTACGATCTATTTGGAAGTCGTCCGGAAAGAGTTCCATCAAAGGGGAGTGTGAGTCAGCAGATAAATCTTATAAAGACAAACGAAGGAATGTTCCAGACAAGGACGTTCTCAACAGCAGGAGGGCAGATATGGAGAGCGGGGAGGGAAGGGGGTTCATAGAAAGCCAGATTTTCTTTCTTTGTTTCTGTTACGCGGTGTGTCTTGAATTTGGCGGAGCCCATTTCTCTCCGACTCAGAATGTATTGCTTCACTCACTCTCACTTTAGAATCAATGGCCACATAACGACAACGACGACAACCAGACGACGATAACGATGATGCAGAACGGACAGCGAAAATGTGTGCAGAGACAAAAGTCTTAAAATAATCTGAAAGAGCTGAAAGAAGGCAGTGAACTGTTGTTCAATCCAGGATTACAGGATTACACTCCCTATTGAGAGAGAGAGAGAGAGAGAGAGAGAGAGAGAGAGAGCACCGAGCATACAAAGAACGGCGATATTCGCATGACATCCATGTCGAGCAGTAGTAATTTGAGGCTCCTTTCTTAAGGCAAACGACTTCATTAAATGGTTTAAAGTTATGGATACGAGCTGGGGAAAGAAAAAAAAAATCAGAAAAAAAGAAAACAGTTTATGTGGAAAAAGTACAGAGAAGAAAAAAAGTCACTGGTTTAGGTTAAACAACACACACACACACACACACACACACACACACACACACACACACACACACACACACACACACACACACACACACACACACACACTCACACATTGATACAGGATTATCTTGAATAGTTACTTTTTCTTTTAAGTTAAATGTTATCGCACATTAATTCTAATTTACTCTTTCTTATCTTCATTGCCTGTGCTATAAATTCAGCGACAGATTTAATAACAGTTTCATTACTACTGGAAAGGATTTTTATAACTTTGTTCTAATCGGGAATGTTGGGGAAGGATTCCAGTATGGCACATCTTATACGGATATCATCATAAGTGGTACAGTAACATAAAACATGAGTTTCATTTTCGAATCCATTTCCACATGATGGGCAGTTAATATCTGTTTGGTCATTTCGAAACCACTGAATGCATTTTTTTCAGGCCACAAACACGGAGTCGAAATAGTGAGTGTGAGACCCCCCCCCCCCCCCACACACACACACCACCGCACGCACGCACGCACACACACACACACACACACACAGGGGGAGTGTGAAGGAGAGAAAGAGATGTGTGCGCTCATATGCACGCATGGAGAGAGAGAGAGAGAGAGAGAGAGAGAGAGAGAGAGAGAGAGAGAGAGAGAGAGAGAGGTAGAGAGAGAGAGAGAGAGAGAGAGAGAGAGAGAGAGGGAGAGAGAAAGAGCTTTGATTGTCAGCCAGTATTGCTTATGGTCCTATAGTGTTGGGTGCCTTTTTTCCCTCCATTTTTTTTTTTTGTAAGTGTCAGAGCATCATTCTCTTTGCTCTTCCACCCCCCCATCTATCCTTCACCACAATGTCTCTCCACCTAACCCCCCCCCCCCCCCCCTTTTTTTTTTTTTTCACTATCCCCCTCCTTGCGATTGACAACAGTTTCGCGGTATACGGTGTGCCCTTCAACGTTTCCTTGAATCAAGTCGTCGCTCAAAGTTCGGTTTCTGTAAAAGTAAACATACATCAATGCAAGGTAATGTTCACTTTGTGCCTGTATCGCTCACTTGATCTGTGAATTTAGGAAGCTCTTTTTTTTTTTTTTTTTTTTTCTTTTTTTTTTTTTTTTTTTTTTTGCTGTCCCAACCTCTGCCCCACCTCAGAGGCATTGCGCCCACGCCGCTCATTCCGACACCCCGTCCACAGCCACAGCCCGGTCGGCCCCGCCGCAGCCCCGGCACCGGCAATCCACAGGAAGCAGTCAATGTCAAGTCGTCAAGAGGCAACCCACCGAGGGAGACACTGCACTGCTGCCGAGTCACTTCAGTGGTGTTCAGTGGCGCCTGTTCTGATCTAACATACGCAGGACACCACCTACTAAGCCCCCTACTGACGGCAATAATTGGTTAGTCGCGGAGCCGGCGTGAGTGAGCTTTCCCTCCGGAGGGCGCCACCACTTCTGTCCAGCGACAGTCCCCATGGACTTGCCGATACCGGTGACCCCGACGGAAATCAAACCAAGGCCACAGACGTGGAGAGGACATCGAAACTGAAGTCACCATCAGAGCAGGGCATGAAGGGCCACAAAATTTGAGACTTTTTTTTTTCAATGCTGATCGATGAGAATGAGGATGATTAAGATGATGCTACGGATTTCCATTTCGGTCTGAGACTACATGACAGGGCTGTACTCTACGCTTCCTTTCATAATATATCCCGGCGTCAACCCAGGCCCGAAAGATACAGGCACCTGCAGTGTTGGTCAGGAAATTTGAGCAACACTCTCAGAAACGCATCCATTAAGTGGATGAAACTCGACTGTGTGGTCCCAGTCTTCCCAACTGAGTCCGCAGCAAACTCAACTCTGGGTAGGAGCCGGTCGGGGCAGAAAAACCACATGACTCTGATGGGATTCGAACCCACGACCTCCCAGCCGGGAGTCCGCGACGTTAACCACTTCGCCACGGCGGCTGGTATTTAGGAAGCTCTTAGCTGGCGTTCCAGGCAGACAACATGGAAATGGCATTATCGTTGTCTTTGTGATCGTGGTGTCGTTGTGATGGTGTTAGTGTGGTGTAAGGTTATCATTACTATGATGACAGAGGAGTTGTTGGCCTGCGCTTGTTTTATCCCCCACTATTAGATTGTTCGTCTTTGTATTTATCTGACTTTATTCAAGTTTAAAAAGGCTGTGCCAGTCTTGAATAAAAAGTACTCTGCGTTAGGTTTTCTTATGGAGCAAAAGTTGCCCGTACTTGTTTACTGTTTAACTAACTGACTGACTAACTGACTGACTAGCTAGCTAGCTAGCTAGCTAGCTAAACGTCCACAGTTTATGCTTACAGAGAAGTCTTCCAAGTGAAGACAAACCCTGTTGATAGAAGCTGTTACGACCATTGTCTTTGTCTTCCTTACACCCGAACTGTGATGTAAAAAATTGGACGTTCCAGTTAAAGGGACTTATCCACATATAAACATCTTTATGTACAGCCATATACAGTTAATCATGTGACACATTCCTGCACATATGAAGCTCGAAAGTGTATTACTCTTACAATAACAGATTTTTTGTTTGTTTGTTTGTTTGTTTTGTTTTACAGATTTAATGAGAGATTCAGATAAAGTTCTGATGTTTTATTCATGAAAAAGAAACACCTGAAGGTGCTGGGGAGGACCCAGAGAAGCACTGTCTCCGCCTGCCTTTTGAGCAGTCATGTACCAGCCTTGGAGGCCTGCGCTGTGTTGACGATGGGTACAGGCAAATGAAGAGGAGTAATTGAATAATCGTCTTAGACAAGGCTTCTTGTACTAATCATAAAGTCAGAACAAAATTGTACGATATAGCAATCTTAGGCAACCGAAACGCTTTTTACAAGAACACTGACAGGATATTTTATTGTCATTACCAAAGAGGTCTTTTGACAAGGGGGGAGAGGCAACAGAACAAAATATTTCTCTCTTCCTTTCCTGCAAACAAATAGTACACTTTTATTCCTAGTGTGTATCAAATCCAAAGTTAACAAAAACAAATAAATTCGTAACATTTCGTTATGTCCTCACCTCACGCACAGGAGTAATGCAGTAAGGTTAAAAAAAAAAAAAACAAAAAACAAACAAAACAAAAACACACACACACACACACACACACACACACACACACACACACACACACACACAACAAACCTTAAGACTGACTCGACCATCCACTCAATCAAATGATGACATTGTATTTTACCGATCTCTTCAACATGAAAAAAAAAAATGAAAAAAAAAAAACCATCCACTCAATTAAATGATGTCATTGTATTTTACTAATCTCTTCAACATGCGATGAAATGTTAATATTCATTCAGATATCTCTTATAATGCATTATCTTAAATTTCACTATCCTTCATCTGTCTAATTTTCAATGCTTCCGCGATGAATTTCGCAACTGATTTAATTACAAGTTCATCATCTGATGATAACACGCCAGCGACATTTTGTCTTTTCGCTATATCTGACTGGAAAAATGAACAATTTGTCCGCACTTCATTATAAGCAGTACAGTGGAACAGAAAGTGTTCTTCATCATCAATAATATGTCTACATGCAGGACAAGGTGATTCTGTGGATGTTTCACATTCAAACCATCTTTTGTTCGCATTAAAACCCTAACGTTCTCAACCTAAATCTTGCGTAATTTATTCTGTTACATCTATCTTTTATGACATTGAGAAACTTTTTCAGAATGGAACACATTCTTAAATGAGAAAAAAACAGCGATATTTTTTTCTTTACTTTCCATATCTGAGTGCCAATTCGTTTAAAAGAACAAATAAGCCTGTCTTTAAATTCCGCAATAAACTGTTGCTCATTTCCTACTTCCTGGGTCATCCACACTATTCCAAAACCCTGTTCTGAAAGGACTTTCTTACTTTATAAGCCCAGTTTTCTTTACCTTTTTCCATTTCTAAAAGCATCCTATCATAGGCTTACCTGCTCAAACGGGACTGGGGTACTCTTCAAGATCTTCAACCAGTACTTAATACATTTCACAAATGTACTTATATACAAAGGGTATCTGCCCATTTCTCCATGTAAAATGGCGTTGGATGAATGAATAGGTACTTGAAGGAAACGCTTCATAGCATACGTATGTACTTTTTTTCCATCTGCAAATTTTCATGTAAGCCCCAAATTTCAGCTGCATAAGTAAGAAGAGATTTTATCTGTGTATCAAACATTTTCCAAAATATACCACAGTCTGTACAATTCAGTTTTCTCAGGGATTCAGAATTTCAATAGTACCTTTTTTCCCTTTCATCAGAGATTCTTCCCATGCGTAACGGAAAGTTAATTTTGTTGAAAATGTCATTCCAAGATATTTATATGAATTAAGTACTTGAACATCTGCATTTCCGTAAGACCATTTTTCATACACTGATAGGTGACCACCCATTCTAAAGACACTATATTTGTCTTATCCAAGTTAACTGATAAACCTAAGCGATCTGCTTCTTCTTTCAATACATTTAGTTGGTTTTGCATACCTACCACTGTTCCCGGACAGAAGAACAACATCATCAGCATACAGTAGTAAAACTAATTCAACTGCTCCAGGTATCATCTGGATACCATGCCTTCCTTTGCGGGACAATTCCACCGCCAGTTCGTTAATGAAAAAAGAAAACAAGGGTGGACTTAACAAGCATCCTTGTTTTACTCCATTTGGACAATCAAAATAATCCGAACACTCACTCTTCACACGCACACATGCAAGCACTGAGTTGTAGACCCCTCTAATAGCCATGTATAATTTACTATTAACACCACTTTTACGGAGTACATTCCACAGAGCATTCCGATTTACCGAGTCAAAGGCCTTCTTGAAATCTACAAATGCAATGTAGAGCTTCGATTTGAAGAGTCGATGTTTCTGAATCAAAGAATATAGTGTAAATATATGGTCTATGGTGCTGTAACTGGTTCTAAAACCTGCTTGTTCTTCCACTATTTTTTTCTTCAGTTTCAGCCCATTCAGTTAATCTTGCATTAGTATGTAAGTGTAAATTTTACTTAAAACGCTGGTAAGTGATACTCCACGATAGTTGTCGGGATTGTTCACGTCTCCTTTGTTTTTTTTTTGTAAATTGGTGCAATTATAGATTTAGCCCATTCTGGTGGAAAGATACCATTATCAAAAAGTTGAGTGAATAAATGAACCAGAAATTGATTACAGATGTGTTTGCATTCTTCAACATTTCTGCTATGATTCTATCTGGTCCTGCACTCTTTCCTAATTTTAAATGTTTAATACAAGCAACGACTTCTTCACTGGAAATAGGTTGATTAAATAATGGCTCAGTTTCATTTGCTTCTAACATGCCAGTCTCTTCTTCCTTACTTTTATTATCAAAACTATGAAAAACGCCCCCCAAATGGTCATGCCACTGTTGAACTGAGATTTCGTTATACACAAAACTCTTTTTGTTTATAGATCTATCACTGACCAGAACATTTTAGAATCATTGACTGAACTTTTTAGTTTTGTTTAACCTACTTTCTTTAAACTCCAGTTCCTTTGTTTTCCTTAGCGTAACATACTCTTTACGTGATACAGCGTATTCTTCTCTTCTCTTACTTTTATATCCTTGGCTGTTTTGCATCTCTGAAATCTTTTTATAACCTTTTAACTTCTTGTTTCTTTCGTTCGCACTCATTATCAAACCAGTCATTGTATGTTCTGCTGTCTCTACAAATAGCACGAACCATACAAGCTGCGGCTCCGCACAAAAGCACTGACAAATTTATCTAGACTCTTATTCACGTTAATTTGTAATAACTGACGCGCTTTCTGCATGCTGTCTAGAAATTCACCACATTCAAGTTCATTTTTTAATATACCAGCATATTCATCAGCCCAGACAATTTTTTCTTCACATTGTTCGGCTGAATACTCTTCTCTAGTCTCTAGTCCAGAGAGAGAGAGAGAGAGAGAGAGAGAGAGAGAGAGAGAGAGAGAGAGAGAGAGAGAGAGAGTATAATAAAATTGAAATGAAATATATTCAGGATAGGCCACAACCACTTCTTAAGGGGGATTACATTAAAATCACACACACACACACACACACACACACACACACACACACACAAACACACACGCGCACGCACGCACGCATGCACGCACGCGCACGCACGCACGCACGCACGCACGCACGCACACACACACACACACACACACACACACACACAACCCACATTATAGCTGGTATAACAACAACCATATAATACACACACACGCACACAGTACTGTCTGCTGAACATGTGCATAAAGTACAATCTACTGATTCAGATATTAATTATATACAAGAATAGCAGTGATAATGTAACATCGGCGTCCCAATACATATAACACCTGATCACATCAGCTCACCTGTTAAAGGCTCTTTAATAACAAACGAACAAACAAACAAAACACCACCACAAACATGCACAAATTCCTTAGAATATACTGATGTTCATCCGTCACTAGTAGAGTCACACGAAACTGACATGAATTTCCATAGAGTTTGAATGGAATATATACCTGCCATAAATCATTGAGAGCAGGGCAGGAAAACCAGAAGTGCATTTCGTCATCTGCCTTTTCGCATAGTGGACATATAGACTGCTGAGAGAGAGAGAGAGAGAGAGAGAGAGAGAGAGAGAGAGAGAGAGAGAGAGAGAGAGAGAGAGAGAGATTTTATAGCACTGTTGAAAACCCGAAACTCTGTTTTTAATGCGAAAACCCGAAAATGTGTTTTTTTTAATGCTTTCCTTGTTTCTTTTGTTTTGTTTGCTTATTTTTGTGTGTGCTTTTATCTGTTTCTCTTTCAACCTGTTTTATCAAAACCCTGCATCTGAAAAGTTTGAATTGAGGTCGAATGTTTGGAATAAGCTGAATTCTCTTTCAGATTTTCTTATTGGTATTCACCGAATGTATATGACTGTTTTCTTTTTTTTATCTACCCATCGGCTCAAGGGCAAGAAACGAACCCCAAATAATTCCCGGCAACAAAATAAACCATTGACAATGTTCTGGCAGGGGACTACGGTATCGATGATGTGGAACGACAGCTTGCTTAACAACACATCAAAACAAAACCTTCACACCAGAAGAAACTTTGCCTCCGCTTATCTTCAAAATCAGGTGACGCACACACTTTGGCAGTTTGTCCCCCCTGTTTTGTTGTGTTGTCGGGTTGCTATGGTAACTTGATGACCGTGATGGTGATGCGAGGAATGCGCAGCTCAGAGTCCACTGGATGTCTGTATGTATACTTCACCGCTCTGGCTGTGTCCGATTCTATCCTGCTCTGCTTCTTTGTGTTATTTTACTGGCCAAAAGGGCCTTCAACGTCCCAGTGGCCTATTTCCACGACCTCTCCTGCAAGACCATCTACTTCCTGTGTTTTACATCCGGCATGACGTCGGCGTGGTTTCCTGATGGCGATGACAGGGCAGCGGCTGACGTCGGTGCTTCTGCCTCACCGCGTTGCAGTTCTCTGCACTGTGAAAAGAGGAAGATCTTCACTGTCGCTCTACCAGCTGTCTCTTGTGTCATCTATTCATACGTATTAATCAGTTACCGCGTGGTGCTTGTAGGAGATGATTACGAAGTGTGTGTGTGAGTGCTGATCAAGAGACTGCAGACATATACAGATATCTGGATCTTCTATTGTCTTCAGCAATTCCTTTCGTCTTTCTAATCATGGCCAACTCTGTGTTGGTCTACAGAGTCGCACAGTCTGTTCAACTATCTCGCAGAATGACGCAGAGAGACAAACTCCAAACAGCTTCACGATCAGTACAAGCTTCTTCCATGATAGTCACTCTGATTATGACCTCTGCAGCCTTCCTCCTGCTCACTCTCTACGCTTCCGCGGGTTGTCTGTTTACTTAGAAATGGTGGGGTTCTACGCGGGTGAAATCCAGGATGAAAGTCTGAATCAGAAGCTAGCGCTGGCAGAAACTGTGTGTATTTTGCTGGCGGTATCCAACACTGCGGTCAATTTTTATATTTACGTGTTGAGTGGTAGGAAAATCAGGCAGGAAGCCAAACGATACATGTGCCAGGCTTATAAAGTCAAGCAGATGGGAACACAATCATTTTAGCACTGTGTTGATTGAAAGGCCTGTCAATGTGTGTTTTACGAGGGTTTGTATCGATCACAAGGCTGGTCTGACTGGATAAATGAGCATACCAGTGCGACCTAGCTTTTCTACTGCTCTCTTTATTACTGTTATTCTACTACCTTTATCCTGACATGCAATATGTTTCATCAGCACCTTCATATTGAACGTACTCAAGAGAAGGTGGTGGGTTTGAATTGCATTTGTAAACATCTGTCCTTCCTCGTTTGTCCCACTTGCTATTTGCCTTCATGCCTATGTAGCGTGGAGTCATATCGGCAATTTCCCCTTCTTATTCATAATTAGAATCACTGTCCTGTATTTCAACATCGTATTAACACAGAACCCGTAGTGGAATGGTGATACACATCAGCTGTGCAACTGATGGTTATGTATTCTAACAAAATTTAGAGAGACGAAATTTCCGGCTTGAAAATCTTCCTAACCACCAGGTAGTAATATATAACTGCTCAAAACAATTTAAGAGCCACCTGCATTTTTCATATGTTTAGATAAGTGTATTGAATTCAAAGCTTTTGTCCATTTTTTGCACTGAAAGGGTGACAACTGCTTCAATGCAAAACTGGTTTTGGCACGTGTTCTGTTGAATCTGAGTCTAGCGGGTTGAACGAGTTCACAAAAGAAACACCGAAATCACAAAAACATGGTCGCGGTTTGCGAGCGCATAGCTGAGGCAGCAGAGCTGGTCTGACTGCAAACCGCATTGCACGTGCAAGTCGTGCCTTTACTGAATACATGGCAATCAGTTTTGCTGACCAGTGGATATAAAAAAGCCGCTGGGGGTGGGTAGGTGGGTTAACCATGCCACCAATGTGGAGATTAAATGACACTGACCGGGGAAAGGCTGTTGCTTGGCTTCAAGAAGGTGTAGGCATCAGAAAAATTGGTCGTCGCCTTCAAATGCATCATGTTGTCATCCAAAGACTTTGTGACCACTTCAACGCCACTGGTAGTACTGCTGAACGTAGACAGTCTGGCTGGCCTAGGTCCACCACCAGACAGCAGGACAGACTGCTGGTTCTGACAGTGCTGAGACAAAGAACTGCCACTGCAAACAACCTCAGGCGACAACTACGTGCTACAGCAAATGTCAACATTTCTGACCTAACTGTTCGGAACCGTCTGAGAGAAGTTAACCTCTGAGCAAGACTGCCTGGAACGTCCTGGGGCGCTTGCTTCACAAGAACCACCCTCCAGCAGTGAACCTGGGCCAGCTCTTTGACTTCTTGCAGCAGGAGTGGAACAGCATCCCCCAGCTGACTCTCAGGAAGCTTGTGGACTCTATGAGACAGAGATATCTAGCTTGTATCTGCGCTAATGGCGGCTATATTGAGTATTGACATTGATTGCCATTTGATTTCACCGTTCTGATTTCTGAAATGAAGGTGTTCATCAATAAAGCCCATGAAGTTTTTTGAGCAGCTGTTATTCGTTTATTTCTGATGTCATTGTATCATTCCATAGATGAATTTTCAATTAAATTGTTTGAAGAAGTATTTTGTTTAGTTTGTTTATTCAGTTGAATTGTGTGTGGATGTTTTCAACTGGCTCTTAAAATTGTCTTGAGCAGTATATAGTTACCTGACCTAGGCAGTCTGTATGCAACACAGACACACACACACACACACACACACACACACACACACACATACACACACACACACTCTCTTCACAAAGAAGCAAAATCATGGACACTTGCATACATGAAGAGAGAGAGAGAGAGAGAGAGAGAGAGAGAGAGAGAGAGAGAGAGAGAGAGAGAGAGAGAGAGGGGGGGGGGGGGGGCATTGAGTGTCTCGTTATCACGTGTCTGTACGTGTCTTGTATTAATCTGTGTGTTCTTCAAACTGTGTAGCAGTGTCCAGCGTTTTAGCTTGGGGTTTTCCTAGAGTCATTATTATACCTTATGGAATGTGATCACTAGCTACTGCCACAGTTTCTGTGTCGTTCACATTTCTACCTTGCCATTTTAAGATACATTCTAACCCATTACCTGTTTCAAGTTTGTTAACAAATCTGAAAAAAAAAAAAAAAAGTATTAGAATAATTCCGTCACACTACAAGAACAAATAGATCACAAGACAAAACACGACGCGTTTCGACTTGTTATGTCTTCTTCAGCAAAGATAAACAACAGTTCTTCTTCTTATTATTATCCCCATCACCTGAGTGTGTCGAATGTGGGAACATGAAGGGCGATTCCGTCAATCTTCTTCTCCATCGCAGCCTGTCCTCTGCTTATCGCAGGAGTTCTGGCAGCCTGAGTTTATCCACTCTATCACGTTCTCCCAACCATCTCTCTCTCTCTCTCTCTCTCTCTCTCTCTCTCTCTCTCTCTCTCTCTCTCTCTCTCTCTCTCTCTCTCTCTCTCTCTGCGCCTTTCTCCTTCAAGCGTGCCTTGCAGGATTGTCTTTTGCCAGCGAGTCGTGTCATGCCACATGGCCAAACCACATCAACTTTCTCCTCCTATAGTGGAGGGGTTCCCATAGTCCTGCCAGTGTGGCCACCTGCTTTCAGATAGAGTCGTGGGTTCTGTGCTCTGTCCATGAGATGTGCAGCAGTCTTCTGTATGCCTTTATTTCATCCTTCTCTCCTACTCTGCCGTCAAGGTCCAGCTCTCATACCCATGCAGGAAGATTGGGAAGAAGACGAGCGCTTTGTATAGCTTGCGTTTTGTAGCAAAGCTGATTTTATTGCTCTCCACAGCTTCGTGAGCTTTGCCATAGGTGATGTGGAGAGAGCTAGTCTGACCTTAACTTCTGTTGAACACTCACCGTCTCTCGCGAATGTCGAACCAAGGTATTTGAACGCTTCCACCTTTTCCAGCTTTTGGTTGCTCATTGTAATATTTGAGGTCTGGTTTCACCGCTGTCGTTCACAGTCACTTTTTTTTGCGCTTATATCCATTGCATATGCACTGGCTCGGTCTTCTAGCCTGCTGGTTAGATCTTGGAGTTTTGTCGTTACTTCTGCCGAGTAGAAAAAAAACTCGCGGAGAGCGTAGCAGCGGAGAGTCCTCAGAAGAGAAGCCCCCTTCAAGCAAGTGTTTTGGCCCTTATCTCCTGACACTCTGACATTCATGTAATCACTTTTTGTTTTCTTTTTTCCTGTCCCTTCTTCTGTCCTGCCTAAGTTGCATTGCACCAA